>JASDQU010235556.1:7093-17095 GCA_032191745.1 Picea mariana | reverse complement strand
AACATAGTTTTGGGATCCCTGTAGTGAGTCAGTATGTTCAGGGTATGATTAAACATACGCACCATGGAGAGGAAATGTAATGCCTTGGACCTAGACAAGAGCTCTCACAAAATCAAAAGCCTTAAAAGGAATGGAGAAAACCCTTGTCAAAATTTTATAAGTCCTGGACCAAAATGTTAATCTTGAGAAAGACCCTTGTTTTGTCTCAGAGGATCATGACCATCAAATTGGCGCAACATTTAGATTTGGACCCTTGGACGTTGTATGATTAAATATCGACCGTCGATATGGCATGATAATGGATCATGAACCTTCGTCAAAGTAGGATACAATACTCGTAGAATATGTACTCTGAACTGACTAGAGACATCAATTCATTAGAATAGATCTAGAGAACATCTAACCATCCATAAAAAAAAAGTGATTTTTGGATCTTGTTCCAACACTCTCATGAAAGAGAATAAAATAATATCCCCTTTTAGGTATTGTTGTAGCTTATCAATCAATGTTCAGAAGAATGGGGAAGTTACAAAACACCGATAATAGGGTATCAAAGAATATTCCATCACATCCTTGATAAATGTGCCAATAGATCTATATTTTTGTTTCGAGAAGTGATCAACGGTGGAGAATCAAAACAATAGAAACTTTTTTGAGATTGACCGTTTTGGAGTTGACTCTGGAGAGTTCAGAGTACAACTCCAAAGGGTTCGGAGTACCACTCTGAAGGGTTTAGAGTATGAATATGAAAGGAGATATGTATTTCTAATATACCATGAATGGAGGAACTTCGAAAGCATATCTGGACCATTGTTCTTCTATGAACGAAGGAGATTTGGACTGTTGATCTGTTGTGTTCAGAGGAACTATGAAAGGATATTTAGACCAATGAACTCCTACCAAAGGATTAATAGGGTGACATGGATGGTGCCACATGTCAAGTAAATATCATTCCACATTTCAATAAAGGATTGTGTCATGTGTCATGGTGACTTGGCCACTACAGGAAAGAATCTGTGGGAAGATGAATGACATGTGTCAGGTGGAGATGATGCCATGTGTCCAGCAGAGATTGTGCCATATGTTAGGTGGTGAACCTTTTAGGATTAGATATTTTCACAATTGAATCTAAAGGGTTCAGAATACAACCCAAAGAGTTCAAATTACAACTCTAAAGAGCTTGGAGTAGGACTCCAAAGAGATAATCCAGACCGTTGATCGGGGAGTGGTGAGATATGACTATAGTCATCGATATATTGTAGGTCCCACCTAAGCTATGAGAGGATGTGATGATGACCTGATTATGTGGCCTACCAAATCGGTAGTCCATGTGGCCAAGGAGGTGATAGGTGTCACCTAGGGATTGGTCGATGGGATGAAGGTGGGTCTCATTGGGAGAAGAGGTTCTTTGGATCCTCATTTTTAGTTATATCCATTGGATCTGTTGAGGTTCATCCTCAAAACATATGGGCCATATATCCCCATGGTATCATCGTCGAAGGTTAAAGGTGGGTTATATGAGAGGAAGCTTGAACACCGACAACACAAGAATAGACGACACAATGAGAGCCATCGATCTATCATTGGGGAGAGAAAAATATCTGCCATTGATCTTCCATGAGATTCATTTAAAAGAGGAGTGAGGATGATGATGTCATAAGTGACATTACATGCCAAAAAGGTAGCCATGGTTTCCATAGGATGACATGTATAAGCTCTTAGTTGGTTGACGAGGGTCTGGAAAGGAAAGATGGTGATATTCGTCGATCTCATTGGATATATGACAAGGATATATGAATCATTGGATCTAGATGCATCATCGTCAGAATGTGAGAGGTTGGTAAGATCATGTTCGACCAAGAAATGTCAAGGATGATGGAATAATCACCGACGACAATGGGAATCAGAGCCAACAGTGACCTTATATTGATAAAGGAAATAGGTGAAACCTCCATCGTATTTCTTTTGGGTCAGATCCATGTACCCGGAAAACCATTGGAAGTTGGGTTTTAACCTTAGCGCAAATGGATATCGCTGATGTGCTCTAAATCGTAGAGATCAAGATTTGAGAACCATAGGATTTGGGGAAGGTTCTCTTTGGTGTATCATCGTCGAATGTTTTTTAGTGGGAGTGAACCATGGGATAAGAAATCTCGAAGACGACGAAGATGGGCCAAGGGATCAAACCCATGGAACGAACTTATAGGTGGTAGCTTCCACATTGTATGAGATATGTAATAATAATCCACGTGGATGCCACGTGCAAATAAGTTGGTTGTTGGCGAATGAAATCCCAAAAACCTTTTATAGGCTATAACTTTTAATCTAGATCTCAATTTTGAGAAAATGTATGGGCATCGGAAATCTCTCGACGAGTAGAAGATGATGGTGTGCTTGCAAAAGGGAATTTATACAATTATAAGAAAGAAAATTTATTGCCCCATTCCCTTAAAAGGTACTTAGGGGGACGGGTGTGTTACAAAGTGGTATAAGAGTAGGCAGCAACACTTGTCCTACTTGGGCTCATAAAATAGTCGAATAAACTTTCTTAGAGAAATTTTAAAGGGGAGGGAACCCTACCCTACCCTATTTATAAGAGCTTATTAAAACCTTACTATTGAATGGAGGATTGTGACTTTCTACTATTTTTACATGTTTTAAACATGAATTGAAATATGTTGTTATATTCTAAATAATAAAGATGATTTAATATAATTTTATTTTATACGTTGTCCATGATTTAATGGATAAGTAACTAATGGAAAATGTTCATTATCAACACTTAACCAGTCAATGGATTTCTAGGAAAATATATAAGTGAAAAGGATGGTGACATATGAGGATATGGGATAAGGATTCCATAATAGAGAAGAAGAGTTTGATTAAAGGAGGGTGGTAGAAACTCCTCCAAATATAGTTGATATTGTGAGAAGTTTCATGGAAGAGCTATAAATCTTTAAGGTCGATAATGAGAGGCTTATGAAAGATCAAGAAAAGAAAATTGAAATAAATGTGGTCTTGTTGCAAATCCTGTCGGATATACAGAGGTCATTGCATCTTGGGCCAACAACCAGTAATGTGGACACACATCATCTTGAAAAAATCCAGAGTCCACATGAGATATGAAGGAATGGTCCTAAATGTAGCAATGCAAGAAGAAGAACTCCCAAGAAGACCCAACATGGAGCCAAAAGGCATGCCAAATTCAAATATGCATATGAATATTCCTCTAGTGAAGGAACAAAAGAATCTAAGGAACAGTCCAATAGTGAGACTAGTTCACATTCTTAGAGGAGAAGAAGACGAGTAGGAAGCAATCCAAGGGCGGTAACCCTCAATATTTTAAGAATCCCAAGCCACCCACTTTTTATGGGGAAATTAAAAAAGGGGAAGAAGTAGAAGCTTGGATACTTGGTCTAAAGAAGTACTTCATAGTTCATGACTACTCTAAAAATTTGAAGGCCCGAATAGTTATATTTAACTTGAATGGAAAGACCTCTATTTGGTGGGAGGACGTTAGAAATGCAAAGGGAATCCATGAGAATGAGCTATCTTCAGGAAATTTTGAGAAATTATTCAAGAATAAGTACTTTTTTTAAAGCTACTATGATGAAAATACTAAGGAGTTCTATGAACTCAAACTAGGAAAACTAGCCATAGATAAGTATATCAACAAGTTTCTAGAGTTGTTGAGGTATGTGTGTTATATAAAGGAAGAAAAGGTGAATATGAAGTGATTCCTTAGTGGGTTTTCTTCATTCTTCCGGAAAAATAAATAAAAAATAAAAATAAAAATTGATGAGCCTAAGACCTTGGAAGGTGTCATTCGTAAGTCTAGGTACTGTTATGAACAATTCAACCACAAGGTAAAATATCCAAAGGACTAGAATAAGAAAGGTAAACTGGGATTCAAGAAGGGGGTCAAACCTTGAAAGTTTAAGAATAATGGGAAGAGTTATAAGATGAAATTTCCCACTAAGAGTGTGAATCAATAGAACTTTCCATATCAAAGTGAAAATAAAGCCTTTGAATCATCCCTGGGAAAGACTGAGAGTACAAAGAGAGAGCCATTGAAATGTTGGGGATGTGGAAAAGAATATATACAAAGCGACTTCCCTCATAGACATCCAGATAATAGGAGAGTATACAATTTCCAAGAGGCTACAATGGTTGATGATGTGTCCAAAATTATACCACAAATTCATGTAGCCTTGGATAATAAGAAAGAAAACCACCAAGATTCAGTGGTGGAAATGGAAGGTATGATTACCAACCATATTGTTTCTATTCTAATTGTCCTAGGTTCTAATTTGAGTTATGTTTCCCCTCAAACTGTTGATAAGTGTAAATTACAACATGTAAAACATGATAAAACATGGTTGGTACAGTTGGACACTGGAAAAAAGAGGAAGGTAGCATAGGTCATACTAGCACGTCAATTCATTATGAATGGGTTGTCTACTCAAGAAACCCTAAACACACTTCCATTAGGATCTTATGAAATGTTGATTGGCATGGATTGGTTGGCTTCCCACAAATCCATGTCAGACTGTTGTAATAAAAAATTAAAGTGTGAAAATGAGGAAGGGAAGAGAAGGACTCTACAAGGAGTTCAAAATCTTGTCTCAGTAAGACAAATATCAGTCCTTAAAGTGAATAATTATTGTAGGAAAGGATGTCCTCTGTATGAAATAAAATTATTGAACTTTGTTGAGGATAGTAAACCAAGCCTGGACGACCATCCTATATTGAAAGAGTATAAATATATATTTCCAAAAGAGGTACAATGTCTACCTCCAACATGAGACATTGATTTATCAATAGAACTTGTACCTGGAATGGTGCCAATGTCTAGAGCACCCTATAGGATGAGTACCCCATAATTAGTTGATCTCAAATTACAATTGAAAGAGATGTTGGACAAGGGTTATATTATGCCTAGTGTGTCTCCTTGGGGAGAACAATCCTTTTTTGTGAAGAAGAAGGATGACACACTCATATTTTGCATAGACTATAGAAAGCTCAATAAAATGACAATTAAGAATAAGTATCTGTTTCCAAGCATTGATGACTTATTTGACCAATTAAGGGGTGCTACAATTTTTGCCAAGATTGACTTGAGGTCTAGATACCATTAGGTCCAGATTAAGAATCAAGACATCAACAAAACAACCTTTAGTACAACGTATGAGCACTATGAATTTATGGTGGTGCCATTTGGGCTTACCAATGCACCAATCACCTTCAAGTGTTTGATGAATAGTGTACTCAACAAGTTTTTGGATAGGTTTTTGTTAGTTTTCATTGATGATATCATAATCTATTCTAAGAGTATGAAAGAGCATGAAGAGAACCTCAAGTTAGTGCTTCAAGTGTTGAGAGAGCACAAGATCTATGAAAATATTAGTAAGTGTGACTTTTTCCATAAACAAGTACATTACTTAGGCCATTATATCATCACCAAGGAGGGGGTGTCAGTTGATCTTGAAAAGATCAAAGCCATTATGGATTGGTCTACACTAAAATATGTAACTAATATCAGATCCTTTATGGGCCTAGAAGGGTACTATAGAAGATTCATAAAGGGGTTTTCCAAGATTGGTTATCCCATCAAATCCCTTCAGAAAAAGGGAGTCTAATTTTTTTGGACATCCGAGTGTGAAGAGAGTTTTCGACAGATGAAACATTTATTGACCAATGCACCTATACAAAATATTGTAGATACAAGCAAGTATTTCCTTGTGTTCTTGTGTTCATACAAAGAAGGACTTAGAGGAGTCCTCGTGCAAGAAGGGCATGTAATCTATTATGAATCCAATAAATTGAATAAACATGTTGGCGTTGTGCGTGGGTTGTAAGACCCTAGGTTCGGTTTATCTATGACAAACAAAACCCACTAAACATTGCCCCTTTTGGCATCACCTGCTTCTGCAGATAAATTCTCACCCAAGGTATTTATTGGGACTACGAGAAGCATGCTTCTTCATTGGTAAGGGAATGGGAGGAAAAAATTCAGTTCATTGTTCCTTATTACGTTTGTGCGCGTAACTCTGTTATGTTCAGTATTAACTTACTTATGATTCAGATTTCTATAATAATCATATTCCATATTAATACACATATTTTTTACTGTCACAATCATGAACATTGCACCATATTTAACCATAAGACAAATCTATTATACAATGCATACAAACATAATTCATAATCACACATAGAAAAGATAGACAACACCCGATTCAGTGTCATCTCTTTATCATTCCTTTATTAATTCTTCTCATCCATAGAATACTGCATTCAAGAACTCAATATGGAACAAAACCCCTCAATACATCTTGTATACTAGACTCAACATGGAAAAAAATCCCTCAATACATCTTGTAGACTAGACTCAACATGGAACATAACCCTTCAATACATCTCGTAGACTAGACTCAACATGGAACAACACCTCTAATATCCCAACCCATTATATATTTATACATCAAAATCTAGGGCTTAAAACCCTACTTAGTTCCTTCAAAAAACCAATTACATTGCATGGCCATCTCAGTTAACTGGTTGTTCGACTGCTTTATTCTACGTTTCAATCTACATGTTGTTTTTTTGTTGTTCTTCTATTTCCAAAATGTCAGTATGTCATCCTTCTATCATTCTTTATTATATTTCTTTATCCTCTTTCATATTTATTCTTCCGTATGTGTGTTGTCTTCCTTCTGCACACTTTCTTCTTCATGCACATTGTCATCCTAGATGTGCCTTAGTTGTGTTCTCTCTAGGTTTCCTTATTCTTCCGTGCACTTTTACTATACTTAGGATTTTTTCCCAAAAACTATAGCAAAACTGCAAAATTGTTTCCAAAGTTTCTTATCCAATATGCCCCCAACAATCACTTGTGGCTCATTCTGAGCCACTCATGCCTGTTTCCCGCTCTTCCATGCCGAAATGAAGTTTTGAGAGGAACTCATTGCTACGTCTACCTCTTTGATGATTGTGGACTATGTTGCTATTATCTGCTCTGCTCCCTGTTTGGTCAGCATTGTAAGTTTTTCCTTTGCTTAATTCACTACCTAGTTGACCTTACCCTTCACCGTGAACAATTACCCAATTACCCTCACTTCTTCTTCCTACAGTGGTCCTAGTCTATGTTGAAGGATCTTTTCTTGATCCCTCATTCTATCCACTTCTACATGTGCTTGCTATTGAGATAAAATGGCTAACATACAATCCACTGGTGGCAGTGTAGCCTCCCTTTCTAATGCCTAGTGTTCATGTTCTTGTACTTCCCTTAGATAGGCCTCTATGGCCTTCATCTTCGGGTCTTCTATTAATTATGTCCACACCTATGCATTCTCCTCACAAAGTTTTTCTCATTCTCCCTCTATCTTCTTAATGTGTGCAACTACTATGGTTTCCATTCTCTCTCTATCTTCACACACTTTCAGTGGCATTCCCGACATGATCCGTATTTTAATTCCTCAATATGCTCACAGAATCCCTTAATGACATCCTCAATTTTCAACACTTTCTTCTCCATGGTAGCTTCTACAACTAGGGGAACTTTTGGAATTGCCTTATATAGCTTCTGGATTTCTTCTTGGGTTTTCTACACTATCCCTTTAGCCTCGTCCTTTTCCTTTAATTATTTCTAGGATATCTCCTCAACCTTGTCTTTATTATTCAAAACTTCTTCTACTCTATCTTAACCTTCCCTCTTTTGTTGGTGTGTTGTGTCATACTGCTCATGTAATTGGAATCTTACATCTCTTATTCTTTCCAACTCTCTGTGTTCTTCCTCTCCTCTGTTCCTGATTTCTTGCACCAGTCCTTCTTGCAAGTCCTATACCCTTTGCATGGACATCCTTAATGTTGTAAATATAACTGAGAGGGGGGAATGAATCAATTATGTATATAATCTTGAAACTTTTCCTGTTTTTTTATTCTTTCTAGATTATTATTTAATTTGTTGTTGGTAACTTAACATGTATAGATATACAATCATCAATCAAACAGAATACACAGAGACACTGATTTTCCTAAGGAAACCCATAAAGGGTGAAAACCTCTTCTTCTTAGGATGTCAATCAAGCTCCAACTTTCATGTACATCACAGTCTTTGAGCTCCAACTCAAATATGAGTCTACAACCTCTGATAGAAAGATACAACTTGCAGAGAGCACCAACTCTTAGATTTATCTAGCACCAACTCCCAGGTTTCTATAGCACCCACTAGATGGAAGCACCAGCTCCCATAATATCTTCTGGCACCAACTAGAATTTAGAGGACTAAAATCCTCCCTAGCACCACCCTACCACCCTAAATGAATATTACAAAACTTTACATACTTGCTCTGTCTCTGATATGGTCTATTACAGCTCCATGTCTCCTCTACCTTCTTCAGCTTCTATACTATGCTCTGCTTCTTCATCGTTCAACTTCTATTCTCTACTCTTTTTCCTTCTGCGCTCAACGCCGCATACTGTTCAACCTCTCTTCTGCCTTTTATGCTATGTGATGCCTATGCATCCTCTTCACTACGTCACAGATCTCCCCTTCAGATTATGCATTGCATCTCATCCTACCCACATGCATCACTCTCTGAGAGACACATTGTCGCTTCTCTATTCTATATGCCTTTCACACGTCGAGTCATATGTTTTATCATCATACGAACTCTTCATCTTCTCTAGCCGTTATTCAAGGTTCTTTGGCTTCTCTGGCATTTATCCTTAGAATATTTTTCTTCTCTATCAATCGAAATTATTCGTTTTCTCTGGCAGTTACAGCTAGTCATTTTTTGGCTACTTTGGATTCTAAGTCCCTTCCTTGATGTGACCTCTGGCGATGACCATATGCCTATTCAAAAGGTTATTCATGTTCTTGGTCTAGCGAGCAATAGCTCCCTATTTTCCGATCTGAACTTGGGCGATTAATTTCACATAACCACGTGATTGCGGGCACGAGATCTCTTCTCATTAGCCCCCTGTCACATGTGACCTCGGGCTACGTCCTTGCATAACAAAACAATTTTGGGTGTGTCCAATAGTGGTTTGGGATTAACCGATTTTCTCCCCACAATCTACCTCCAGCTGCCACATGACCCTTCTCTGATACCGCGGTTTCAATAACGGCCTGCCCTCAGAAAATTAACTTCTAAGCAACTTCTGATCCCGCAATCAGGAGTGATCATCGATCTCGTGGTCTCTGACAGATTCCATCAATCAACGAATCTGATCTATTGTATTTTCCTACCTTCTTTCCTCCATCCACATGCGATCCTTAGTCTCAATGGCCAAGTGACATGTGGCCCACCAAACCAACAAACAAGATCGATTTCGCCTTTCGGGCTTTGAGAGTCTTGATTCTCAAACACTGCTTTCTCCCAAAGAATTTCACCTAGAGTCCACGATCTAACGACATGTGGTCTTCTCGAATCAATAGTCACAATCCATTCGGGTATTCGGGTTTCGGAGATCTCAACTTTCCAACCTTTCAACCTTCCTTTGCTTTTTCCCGGAGCTGACAATCCACTGACACGTGTCTCTTTCGGATCAATGTTTATGATCCTTTCACGTATTTGGGGTTCAAAAATCTCAACTTTCCAACCTTTCAACCTTCCTTTTCTTTTTCCCAGAGCTGACAATCAACTGACGCATGTCCCTTTCGGATCAATGGTCATGATCCTTTCGTGTCTCTGGACTTTGGGATTCTCAAGTATCAACTGAAAATCCTTGAAGTGATATTTATCTGAAATCTCATATCAGTTGACACGTACTCCCCTTAACAATCAACGATCGAGATTTGTCTTTGGCGATTTCCACATTCTCCCCATCCACAAACTTCGAAAGTTGTGGATCTTGCACCACCTGTCCTCCTCGATGATGGACGACTCCAAACCACTTCAAAAATTCATAACTTTGGGCAAGTGTTGGTGGTAAAGCTCCCAAAGTAAAACTCTCGAAGTGACATCACTTACTTATGTCACTTGATGACATGTCATG
>JASDQU010235554.1:768-11299 GCA_032191745.1 Picea mariana | reverse complement strand
CTCCTAGAATGGAAAGTATATGCTCTATTTATCTTATGGAATTTCCAATTAGAGAAATTCCAAAAAGATCTATTCCAACATTACCAAAAGATCCTATTCATGGTCTTCCAAGATTCTATCATGCTCATACTGATCATAATTTTTTTATGATTCACGTGATTACCCTATATTTCCCCCAACCTTGAAAACAAGCATGTTATAAATCATTCCCCCCAACAGGCATGGGATTGATTCTATCCAACTCCCCTCATTTAGATTATACTCATGGAATATGTGGAAAATTCATTTTCTCGTTGTCATTATTATACAAGACAAGGAATTCAATTCCTTTTCTCATTGTCATTATGTTGACGGGTCCACACAACCTATCACACAGATGAGAAAGAACGCCTGATGGGAGGTCCCAATCAAACCTAATCTTATTTGGGGTAGTGTTTTCGGCAAGTATATGGGCCTCAAAGTCTCTTAGAATTAAAATAAATAAAAGTGGAAAGACAACGGACTTCCCCACAAAGAGTTATATTTAATACTAAGGATAATAAAACTAAAAGTAAATTAATCCAATCCTAACTAATTCTAATCTATCTCGGGAGAAAAACTAAAATAATGAGTACAATGAAAGATAACACCATCAGAACCAAAAATAACTCATTATAATAATATATTAAAGAAATAATGCTACATATATATATAGAAAAATAGTTGAATAATACATCTAAAAGATCATTTTTGTACCCACAAGGAAACATGTGAAAACATAAGCAAACATAACAGAGTGCATAAACAATTCATACAACAGAATTCTAAGTACTCAACTAGAAGATAAATACATAAAGGGTAGTTTCTATGACATCCATCAAAGCCATAATTTTCCGAAATTCCTCCTACTCTTTATTACTTAGAAGAAATCATGCCACCATTTGTTACAAAGGGGAAAAGTACTTACATCCTATGAGTTCTCTTTTATTATGAAAGAGAGAGCCTCTTCAGTTATCATGTTTTCTCATTTCATTTATCACTAGGTTTATTTTTTATATTTCTAAAATATATATGTGAGAGTTACAAATGGAATATGAAGACACCTTTGGGTGGTTACTTTTGTCCTATGGAAATTTACAAATGATATTCATTAAAAAACAACCATTGACTCTCATCATTGATGTTATATTTTATTCCTCGAATTGTTTTGCCAATTTTTGGCTTCATCCTGCTAAATGTTATCATTCTATCTCCTTCTTTTCTATCTGATCTTCCTATCAAGCCCTTGGTGGCCTAATTTTGTTGCTTGTAGCTCTAGATATGATTGTTTGAAGTCTGCATATCTAGTTCTCCATCCAAATTCTCGTTCCATATGTATTTTTCATTTTTGGACCTTTTATACTCTCAATATTCCAGAACTTTCCATGCCATCCTATTCTTCTCTTCTCTATATTTCCATCGAGATATCATGGGCCTGATTTCGTTACTCGTAGCTCTAGATATGATTCTTTGAAGTCTGCACAATCCATTTTCCCCCCAAATTCATGGCCAATTTTCCTACAATTTATGATATTTTTTGTAACTCTTATAACCTTAATACCTATCCCATTGCACTCTTCTTATACATACCTTTCCAACGAGCTATCATGGGCTCAATTCCAATGCATGTAGCCCAAGATATGTTTGTTTAAAAAATGTTTCATGAATGGTATTTGGAGAAGAGTTGGTCAGGTCGAAAAAATTGGTCGGGTCGAAAGATATGATCGGAAGGGATCTGATCAGGTTAGGAAAATTGGTCGGGTCAGAAGGAGATGATCGTCATTAGGAAAAATGATTGGATTGGAAGGATATGATCAAAAGGGAGCTGATCCGGTTGGGAAAATTGGTTGGGTTGAAAGGAGATGGTCATTGTTGGGGAAATTGATCGACATGATCTATAGCATTTTGGAATGGATGAATTCTTAAAACGAAGAGGGATCCAAGATTAAATGTGGGCCMAAYGAGCCATGTGGTAGGTGTCATTTCAGTATCCATGTTAGTGCCACATCATATGGCACCAATGACAAGGGGCCACGTGGATGCCACGTCGTAGTCAATGATGATTTTAAGGATGGAAATTTATATTAAAATGTAGAAACATGGGCTAATATTGCTAGTCCTTAATATGAAAAATGTAAAATGTTTGGTGATAATTTTGTAAAAATATTCAAKTTTCTAAGGATTTTATRWAGTTCTATAAATGTTTGGCGATTTTTAAGGTAAAACAATTTTATTCTATGGAATTTTGGCAAATACTTTTTAGCAAAAATGGAAATTGGTGAATCTTTKTTTTTGGGAAAAACCATGGAAAATTAGCCCATTTGCAAAATTTAKCCCCTAAAATCATATATGGTCACAATGAGGTGGTAACGATGAGATTTTTCTTAGGAAAGTTTGGGAGGCCACAATTTTTTATTTGGAATTTGGATTTAAGTATGGTTCTAGTCATTAGAAGGATCTCGACAATAYGAATCCATCTATAAGGTTTAGTTAGAGGAAATAATAAAATAAAAGAGAGGGAAAGATCAATAAGTAAAGGGTARGATAAAATGGGAAGAAGATCAAAGGATTCCCCCACATGCAYCTCAAKGCTAGACAAATCATGAAGAAAATATATCATGAAAACCTATTCCTGCAACCACAAAAGGAGACAAAATCAATTAAATGATTAAGGGCAAATTATCCAATATATTAGAAACAATATATTTCTTTTCTTTGATTCAAACTCATGAATAAGTCTATATTTTGACGTGTTCAAATATTGTAACTGCAAAGAGTATTCTAATTATTATTGATGTATTATTCATTAGATCAATCCCCTTTTATTGATTGATCATGTCGGCCATTGTAAATGACCAAATCCCCTTTTGCGGATTGGTCAAACCCTAATTGTAATACAAAAAATGAGAAGGAAACCCCCAGAATAAATTAAGGTGGTTCTAACCACCCAGAAAAAGAAGTTGGCCCTGCTAGTAAAAAGACACTTTCTTTCAGCACCTACCAGATTGTATAAATAAAAGAGGTCAACGCCTCATTTGTACACTCACTCATTCAATCATCCAAAGTGAAAGTTTGGAGCTGTAGTTGGAGAAGAAGGAAGAGAGAGGCGCATTACTTGGGAGAGTATATTCTATAGTGTTTGGTCTATTATCTTGGCATTGTATTGGCTATCTATATTAAGGAATTTTTTGTTGGATTTTCTCCCCTGTGAGGGTTTCCCATGATAAATGGTGTGTATCTTGTGATTGTGTTTTTCTCAATGATCCTATCTATGCTATGATTATATAGTAAATTGAAAAGAAGCCTAATAATAGCTTAAACTCTAACATGGTATCAGAGCTAAGATGAAGAGAGCATCTTTCACAAGAAAAAGAAAAATGTCATTGTTGCCATACAAGGAAATTAGGGCTTCTTATTTAAGAGGAATTTCAGCCAAAAAGTCTTCTCGAAAAGTGCACCCTAGACCAAGGAACTCTTTGGCACCTTCAGCACACATTTTCAGTGGATAGAACTCTCAAAAAGTGAAACCCTAGTTTTGACCAATACCAGAAGTACCAAAAAACCAGAAGTACCAGAAAACAAGAAGCACGAGTCCAAAAATCCACTGGGCAAGTTTGAAGGGGAAAAATTTGGATTTTATGAAATCCAACCACACCATGCTACTCACCTCAACAAAGCGCACCTCTTGGTAAGTTCATAATTCAATTATGAGAATTTTCATTTTTTAGTCATTTTCCCAACTCGATGTAAAAGATTTATGCAAGCATTAAGCTTGTTGACAAACTAGAAGGTATGGAAAACTTCCATGCCTAGAAGTATAGTATTGGATTCATTATTGAAGAGAATGACCTAGCAAGATTCATTAAAGAAGATGTACCATAACCCGTTGATGTTGTAGCTAAAGAAAAACACCAAAAGGACACAGTTAGGGACAAAAGAATCATTACAGATTCTATCAAAGATCACTTGATTCCTCAAGCGTCTTCAAAGAAGACTCCAAAAGAAATGTTTGATGCTCTAACCAGATTATATGAAGGAAAGAACATAAATCAGAAGATGAATCTAAGAACTCAAGTCAAGAATAGAAGGATGCAGAAAGGAGAAACAATCTAGGAATATTTCTCCAGAATATCACAATTCAAATAATATCTAGAAGCAATTGGAGATACTATATATGAATATTAACTCCTAATGACATCCCTTAATGGTCTCACAAGAACTTGGGATGCATTCTTCCAAACTATTTATGCCAGAAAGGAGAAACTACAATTTGAAAGTCTTTGGGAAGAATGTGTTCAAGAAGAATCAAGAGTAGCTAACCGAGAAGATTTGATATCAAGAGATGAAGATCAAGCCCTAACTACTCACAATAAATGAGRAAGAAATAATTCTTAATTCCTGAAAGAAACTCATAAGGAGAATCACCCCTAAAGAAAATTCATACGTAAAKAATCTGAACCAAGGAAATTCTAGAAGTTTCAGAAAGGACAAAGAAGAGAAACAAATTTCTCATCCTACCAATGTTACCATTGTGACAAGATGGGACATATTGCGAAACATTGTCCAGATAGATGAGAAGAATACAAGAAGAAAAACAAGAGGTATCATGCCCATACATTTGAAGATGAAGAGCCACCCACAAAGATGATAAAACAATGAATTGAAGACTATCTCTTAATCTCTTGCCTCTCAGGATCAATATCACCTGGTGAGGATACTTGGCTCATTGATAATGGTGCTTCTAAGAACATGAAAGGAAAAAGATACATTCTCTCTTGCCTTTCAAAAAATATTTTTCTCAGAATGTTACACTTGGAGATGATTATCAATACTGTAATAAACCTTAAATTTGCCAAATAAAAAAAAAAAAATTCCTTTTTGTTAATACATTCATCCTTGAATAGATTTGATATTCAAGAGAGGTAGGATTTCTATTATATTTATTGATTTTGAAGGTCTTATAGAGTCCTTATTGTCGTCGACTGACATTAACAACCAACTTTAAAGTTTCCAAATCGACGATATAAGAAATGCCTACATTTTTTCAAGTTTATTTAAAGTCCTGTGATTGTAATTAATTTCCTATATGTGTGCACCTATAATTATTACCATAGGATTAAACTACAATGATKTTCCGATTTCTGGCCTAAGCCTCCTASGTTATACTATACACATATCCATGCCAAGAACAATCAAATGGACTTAGGTAAAAGTAGAGAGTTAGATTATACTCCTCTGTGAAATGTTTTAATACAATGTAATCAAACCACTTTAATTTAAAAGCATCTGGATAAGGGTTAGTGGTTAGGTAAGGCCTTCCGGGTAAACTCATAGTACAAATCTACTATAACCCTCTGCCCATTTTARCAACCCCACTCGGCACCACCTGTCCAAACTGTATCATCAACTGAACAYTGTACTAACTACATTCATTGTACTTTAGGGTGAAAGGTTTGGTATGAGTCGCATAGGTGCTTCCTTAATCTGTAGCCCATTGAATACCAAAGMAGATGTAGGTCTGACAAGAATTTAATCCTCGTGAGGGAATTAAAATGGGTAGGGTGTGTGCTAACRTTGAGKCCATCCCCTGACAGSTTATCCAATAAGGGCATTCCAAGTCTATCTCATCACCTGACCTTTTGTACCCTCAACCTTTATTCTTCGAGGAAAGGGTTTTCTAGTTTACTGAACTTTTCTCTTTGTCATGGGGAGGTCCTCTGGAACCTAGCTCTGTGGTGTCGATTCCTTGGTGAAGGGAAACATYTGTGAGGATTTCCTCTGATGGAGGAAACATCTCTGTCTAACCAACTGGTAAGTTTTCACGTTATTTCTACATCTCTAGTTGTGGATTAATGATCGAGTTCTCCTTCATTTGTAATCACCATGGATTGACCTATGTGCTATAGTGATTATTTTTTACTGTGGGTAGTTATTCCCTGATTACCAAATCTCACGGAGAAGGGTTCTGGAATTTTCCTCTCCCCTGATAATTAGTTCCCATTACTGAACCATCCTCTGTTCAGGGTAGTCCGAAGGGCTTGGTACCTCATTCTTATGCTTTCCTGGTGCTTCGTAAGTAGTTTTCCTTTAGAGATTACTCGTACTTCTCTCTTTTACTATCTCTGTATCATCGATTTGGTATTGCTTTTTCGCGAGACCTTTCCCGAATTCCATAGATTAAATGTATGAGGAATGAAATTCCTATTATTGCAGTGTATCATTGTCCATACTCAATGAACTTCCATTCGTAGACTCTAATTACCTGTCATGGTGGGTTTTCTATGAATGGTAATGAGTAATTCTTTTCCACCCAAGCTCTGTTCGTCCATCTCTAAGAGTTCTTTCGCGTGTGCCCTTTCACCCATAACCCGTAACTCCAAGGAAAAAGGTGGATAGGCCCTTCATAGATTCATTATCTAGATCTTGATTTGAACTGACAATTACTTATAGATCTTGTAATGTCTTACCGTGGTCTGTCATTAAATCTTTTCTTTTGTTAACTTGAGAATTGATTTCGTATTAAAATTTAGGTATTTTCATATTAACTATTTTTTTATTTTAATTCCTTATGAGGATCTTGTCTAGTAAAAATCTCTAGCTTCATTTGTAACTTAGTAACTAGAGTATATTCATCCACTATTTAGTGTTTTCAAGGTTTGGTGTTGGAATTGTTATTTTATTTACAAAAGCCCTTTTTTTTATTCATAACCTTTTTCTGGAACTGTATATTGAACTAAATATGGGGCCTTGTTTGATGCGAGGGTACCCATTAGTTTACTCAATCTCGCTCCTCCCCGTTTGGTTTGGGGACGACCACTACTGGGAAATAGAGAACACCCTCAGCAATTCCAAGATAAGTACAATATCTGTTAAGTGATATTTTGTGGATACATTCATTCATCTTCCTATCGTATAGTTCTAATGTTTTCGATGGTATATTTTTACAGAGTTCTCACCGATGTACAGTTTCAGATATCCATGCCCATCCTTGGCAACCAAGGTATTCGGGTTCCATGCCCGTAACCCTCGTTGTCTCATTCTTTTGGTTCTAGAGGAAGGGCGTGGTCCTTTTCCAATCTTGTTATTAACAATGTAGTTTATGTTTTGGTTTCAAGATCATAAGAGTAACTCATCTTGGGGTAGTATTTACTATCGTTGGAAACAACACAATAAGGGGTATTTATTTGTTTCAAAACTGGATGAGATATGTAATATATTTCGCCAAAGAATTTCAGTATTTCCCTCTTGCTTACCTATAATAGCATACTATTTCTTTCATCGGTTTAATTTATTTAATGCCATGCTGGCTACCTCAAAATTAGGATTTTGAATTGAATAAAGGAGCTCGAATATTGCCGACTATGTGTGTATCTCACCTGTAATTGACTCCAGAAAGCATGATAGTAAAAAAATTCAATTTGCACCTATTATGTGATCATGTCAAAGGCCTTCCTCCTTGATTTCTAGGTGATTCTGCTATTGTTTACATAATTATCGATTTATTTAGGAGTATGTGTAAATCATGTGAAGTTTCATGATGTCCTTTTATTTCCTTAGGCCTTCGCGCCTCTCGTGATTAGTTCTGGTAATTTTATCAGTATTAGTCGATTTGCTCCAAAATTTAATTCTCATAATTTGATCTATGGTCCCATAGACCAAATCATCCTATAACTCTCCATTAAATACGATTAAAGTTATTTCCTTAATAATCACGACTGTTTAGTTTGTACATGGAAGAATCTTAGCCAAATTCTATACTTCCGCTCATACTTTTGTATACGAGATAGTAAGTATACGACCATACATATATATGTATACATTATTTAATTCACACTTGCATTGGATACACAGGTAACTCCAACCTACAATACAATTTATTCATGGGTTTTTTCCTATATTGTTTTATCTTGTTCATAGCAGTAATCCAATTTACATAATTTATTCTTCCTAGATTTTGACCAGGCTTATCCTTTCATCTAGTAAACTTACGGACGTTAGTATTCATAACATAAATAGGGTGCAACAAAGATAATCCATTCAAATCTAGTATATAACAACAATAAGATGTGACAAAGGTAATCCATTCAGAATTAGTATATAACAACAATAAGATGTAACAAAGGTAATCCATTCATAACTAGTATAGGAACATTCTAGTAGTTCCTAAGTTCAATAGTATGTATTAAATATTTCATCTCTAGTATTATTGCTATTCAGAATTAACAAATGCATTCTATAAAGTATTTAACCCTATAACACTCAACTAGAGACGGTGGCAGAAATAACATATCTGAAATAATACGTGAAAGACAAAGGGAACAACCACGTTCCTCCCAACCTAAAAACTGGGCAGCCAAATCACTTGCCCGGTTCACCCCCTAGCCTGACCATGAATCCATGAGGCAGAACTTGAAATCTCCTCTTCAGCAATGGTTTCTTCTTTCCCAATGTTCTCCTCACCTCACACTTCATATTCAGCGTTCATAACAACAATTAAACCAATAGTACTTCTTCCTAGCATACTAGGAAGCATCCTGCCTCCTCACATACGCTATTTAACAAACAATCATTTTTCCTAGGTCTTTCTTCCCCCCCTTGGGAATTTTCACATCTTTCTAAATCCCTGATTTTCAGGGGCTACCAATGGCCAAATCTCTGATTTTCCACTTGTAACAATCAACCTAGAGGTAGTTCGAACATGTTCCCCACTCATGGAGTCATGGTCAGCTGATTTCAACATGATTGTTCCATTTGTCTTCTGCAATTAATATAAAATATTTTTTTTTCATACAAATGTGACAGTTAAATAGTTAGTTGAGTCAAATCAAATCTTTGTCCAACAATCATAATAATTTATTACAATTATCAAATTCAAAATTTGGAATTGCCATAAATGGCAAAATTTTTCCAAATTCGAATCTACTAAAAACGGAATAATTTTCCAACCAATTTTAAATTTCAGAAATCCTTTAATTTTGGGGATGTCACATCCTTTCCCCCTTCAATAAAACAATGTCCTCAATGTTCGTTCCTTTCTTTGAACATGATTGGATGAGATTTCCGCAAATCTCCCTCCAACTCTCAAGTGGCCTCCTCGGGACTAAAGTGCTTCCATTGCACCTTTACCTGAGCAATGGCTCTGTTCCGAAGTGCTATTTCTCTCCAGTCCAGAATGTGAAAGGGTTCCACCTAGAACTCGCCTTCAGGTTCCACCTGCACCAAGTTCCAATCTATCATATGAGTAGGGTCATGTACATACTTTTTCAACAAAGAAACATGAAATATATTATGAATTTTTAGATTAGCTGGGAGTGCAAGTTGGTATGCTACGGGTCCAATTCAAGCTAGTATCTCGAAGGGCCCACAAAACTTGGGTTCCAGCTTGGCACAGTTCCCTAACTTCAATGAACTTTTTTGGGCTTTGAAATTCAAATAAACATGGTCTCCCACTTGAAATTCCAAGTGTCTTCTTTTCCAATCTGCATAACTCTTCTGTCTATCCTGTGCTTCCTTTAAGTTCTATTGTACCTTCCTTACCACATTCTCCATTTATTGGAGCATCTTTGGTCTAGCCATGAGTCTGTCAGTCGGGTTATCCCAGCTAATTGGAGTTGTACACTTTCTGTCATACAGTACCTCGAAAGGGCTTAACTTAGCTGAAGTTTGGACCCATTGTTATATGCAAATTCTACCAAGTGTAGATAGTGCTCCCATTTGTTTGGTTTTGTTCTTACATACATGCAAAGCATATCCTCTACGATTTGGTTCATCCTTTCAGTCTATCCATCCGTTTGTGGATGATAACTCGTACTGAAATTTGAATTAGTATTTAGCCCTGCAAACAATTCCTTCCAAAAAGTGGATGTGAATTTTACGTCTCTATCTGAAATCACCATTTTAGGAATACCATGCAGTCTAAAAATTTATTTCATAAATATTTTAGCAATGTTTATAGCTTTAAAAGTAGATTTTACAGGAATGAAGTCTGTAGACTTACTGAGTTTATCAATTACCACCATGATAGAATCATTTTGTTTATGAGTTTTAGGCAAACCTATTATAAAGTCCAGTGATATGGTTTACCATTTCCATTCTAGTACTGGTAATGGTTGTAATAGGTCGGCTGGATGTTGGTGTTTGAAATTAACCTACCGACAATCTTGGCACCTAGCCAAGTATTCTGTTGTTTCGCCCTTCATATTAGCCCAATAAAATAGTTTCCTAAGTGTTGTTATTGTTTTTTGGTATCTTGGATGGCCAAAATATGGTTTCTTATGTACTTCGTCCAAGACTATTAACTTTAACTCTGTTGAATCTGGTATGTAAAGTCTATTTTTAAATCATAATAGTCCCTTCTTGTCGATACTTAGATCTGGTTTATCTAAGTTTGTGGTACTGTTTTGTAATTCTACCATTATCTTAGTGTAGTTTTTGTCGTTAATACCTGTCATCCTTATTCTTTGTTCCAGGTCACTTTCTGCCCTGCTGATATTTATCTCAAATAACCCATGGA
>JASDQU010235553.1:0-11820 GCA_032191745.1 Picea mariana | reverse complement strand
GGGAAATAGTGATGGAAAGTGGTAAGTATGGTCAGGAACGGTACGATGGCTCTTCAAGGGAGTTCCTAGTAGCAAACCCAAGGAAGACCACTTACTAGGGCACAATGTCAACCACCAAGGTGAAGCAAGGAAAAAGGCATAATGTCCAAGCATATATCATGAAATCTAAAGCAGTCTAAGATACAACATACTTAAATTCCTCAAATATTGAAATGATGCTCACCATAATACCTGAATTGTACCTCGTGGAGCAAGGCCCGCTGCCTTTCAAAAGCCAGTTGGTGTGGTGAATGCCGGATGAAAATCTACGACCTCTGTGGTGGTGAGAAGGGTCTCCATCTGTGCAAAAGGATACGGCTAGTCATGTAGTCTCTCGGTACTCTATATCTGCAACCTAAGGGCCTCAAGACATGATCTCCTTAGTTATCCACAAAATGGGGATAACAGGGTCTAGGACTCCACTAGAGGGAAAGGGGGCTAAGGGATTAAGGAAAGGGGCCAAGAAAAGAGGGCTAAGCCAAATATATTAAATTAATCCCAAGTCTTAAGCCTAAGTCTTATTGCATGATTGTATCCTAATTTTCCAAAGAGATGTGAATGAGTTCCCTAGTGAGGGGAACGTGATTCTTGGTGCCATATGTCAAAATAGAGGCATGCATATATAACGTTACAAGCTTAATGGAAACTCCATCATTTTTATGATCATTCTTTTCCATTCTACTCTGGATGTGTGGGATGTGAGTTTAGGGAGCCACTGAGACCCTGTGACTTTGTGAACCTTGAGAATCCTATGTGGATTTGGGTGGAAAATTCTCCTTGGGTTGCCTCGAGGGGGGTGAATTGTGTGGGTAGGATTTCCCAATGTGTGAGGCCTATAGCATGCTTGGAGACTCCATTATTTCAATTGGAGTTCCTGGAGCCATGGCTCTGAGACTTCCTATCTGGCTTATGTTGGAKCCTTGGAAGGGAAATGGGACAGCCTGAGGCATTGTGGTGTAGAGAATTCAGTACACTTCCTTGGGTTGTACAGGTTGATGTGAAAAAAAGTGTGGTTGGATTCTACAAGAGTTTGGTACCTTGGCATATACATTGCTTGTTTTGATTGTGAGACCTAGTTGGCTAYGGTAGCCTTTGCTCTTATGCTTAATTTATATTATGTTGTGCATAATTGTTGTTTKATGTGTTTATGTAATTATGCATGGTATTGCATGTTGTTAGTCCTATATATTGTATCATATACAGGGCATATTATATATTGGTATCCAAGTTGATTTATTTAAGGTGAGGTTGTGGAAAAATTGAGAGGATTTTCTAGTGCCCCACCATCCCAGAGTGCACAGGGGTGGTCATGTACATTACAACGTGCATGAATCTATATACCTCTTGGTATGAGAAAGTATAGGCCCTTCATCATCCCATGCAATAAATCTATAAGTTGGGCGATGAATGAAAGGACCGGGAAGTTTAGATTGCAAAAGGTCACAAAAAGATACAAGACATTATCTTTTATCTATCAAATCTTCACCACAAATTGTACAAACAAAAACCTAATAAGTATGCATTAAATAGTTTTGAGGTCCACTAACTCTTGTTAAAAACAATGATAGATGAGTTGAGCATATTGGAACAAGACTTGGATAGAAACAAGACCAATAGGGGAAGTACACTATAATAGGTTTCTCGCTTGTAATCACATACGAGAGTTACCATGTTTATCAACAAGGAAGATGATGATTAACTATATGTCGATGGACCTTTCAACCATACAGTCAATATGGTAGAGAAGGCATACTTCCACTTTGGTTTGTAAGAAATGTCCTCATCAAATGAATGGTAGGGCGATAAACACATACAGACTTGTGATGAAAGTCTCAGCTTTATCAGGTAAGGTTACAAAAAACGGTATTGAATATAAGATGACCTCAAGGTGCTATAGGTGAGACAGTATAGTCTACAAGAGGAAAAATTGACACTAGAAGAATTAAAGGAGCTTGCTTAAGCATGCAGGGTATATTTACTAGAATGTAAGTGGCAAAAATTGAAATCAAGAAAGCCTGAGAGGTTGAGGATCATATTACAACAATGCATGTTAATCTTAACTAATAGAGCACATAAATCTTATTCAAACAAGTCAAAGTAGACAAAAGGATACCAAATAGTGCATGGTTAGATAGTGTTGGTTGTGAATGTACCCTTGATATTGTAATTATTCTCTATAAACATTAGATTAACCATGCAATGTAAAATAAGATGATCAAGTTGATATAAGAGATACATGATTAAAGTTTACCTTCTCAAGCAACCTCTCGACTATAAGTAAGATTGATCATAAAAGAAAAATGGTTTAAATACCATCTTTTTGTCAGCTAACATACTGTTGTATTTTTTTTATACTGAATTTTTAGGTTTATCATTGATCTACTCTTTTAACAATGGATTTTCTTCCCATTATAAAGTTATTTCCCACTATAAACATTAATGTATGTGACGGTGATCATCTATTATGGTGATTGATTGGAATGATGGTATGTGAAGTTACTCCTTCATGTTATTTTGCTCAAAGATGTACTTTACTTTTACTTCAATGTTTGATATTATATACTTATTTCATTAGTTTCCAATATTCAATGCTCGGCCAACTTTCATAATCAAACAGTAATATAAACTTAAGTTTTCATTACAGTTTTTATATATTTGTTTTTATTATTAAATGTTTTCCTTTTATAATTAGATATAAAAACATTCATTTGTATATATGTTTGTTTTTATTATATATATATATATATATATATATATAAGTTTTATTTATACAAAATTAAAGTTTAAAGGAGTTAAGTAAGGTTATCTCTTGTCTCCTATTTTTTTTGGCATATATATTGACAAGTTAGAAGATTGTTTGGAAGAAGTAGGTTGTCTAGGCCCAATTCTCATCGATATAGTCATCATTCATCTTCTTTATGCCAATGATATTGTTATTATGACGATGAGTCCCTATGATCTCGACAAGCAACTAAGAATCCTCAAGGATTTTTGCTCCAATACTAGTATGATTGTTAACACTAACTAAATGAAATTAATGATAATTAAATCCTGAAAGATCACTTATGATACTTTCATATATGACAAAAACAACTTGAAGGAAATGCCTTCATACAAATATCTTTGAATCAATATTCATCACAAGCTCAACTTGAACTATAACATTGAGAAAAGGATAAAAGGAGGGTGGAAATCTTATTATGGGCTCAAAAACAATTGTAAATCAATAGACCTTTGGATGTGGGATAAGAAAAAATTCTTATTTGAGACCCTTGTCACTCTCGTTATTTTATGTGGATGTGAAGTTTGGGGATGCAATATCTCGAGAGAAACATGGAGAAAGATATAGCAAATCCAAAAGAATTTTTATAACTTATAATCTCAAAATTACAAGCAATACACCTTATCCTATCCTCCTCACAGAAGCAATCCTTTCCCCAATTGAGAGCACGACTATGACCAAGTACCTAATGTATAAGAACAAGTTAAACAACATGGAAGACAAGAGGCTTCCCAAAATTGCTTCAAACTCTAGTTAAAACCACCTTTGGCTCAAGCGTGGATCACATAAAGATGTCTGGTCTTGGCTAAATCATTGGGGAATAAAGGAAGAGATTATACTATAGAATAAGGTTAATATTTTGTTTTAACTGAAACTGAAATTGTATTTATAAAAAGGGAGGTTGTGCCAAAGCAAACAACTTATTACATAATGCTAAGTTCCAACAAGTCTAAGAATTTATCTGACATTACAAAAGGAGTCATACAAAACATCAAAAGGTTGATGGAGGTTGTAATTGAACTAATTGCATTCCAAAAGTTCTTGCATGAGAAGATTTTCACAAATTACTTACATAACAAGATACAAAAACAATACATTTCTAGATTGGATTATGAGTTCGGCTTCTTGTCCTCTTATGGTTCAATTTTAGCATCCTCTAAGCGCTTGTCTTCCTCAATTGTAGTAGTATGGTTGTTTTTGCATGTACCATCCACTAGTTCCAAATTTTGAGAGTGCAATGTGTCCATGTGTTCCTCCAAGGATGAAGAAAGGCCATAGAGGGCGGGATCCTCAGATGGGCAAAAGTCAATAGGAGGGGGGTACAAAAATACTTTCAGAGGTGGGTTTAGATGGGCAATGATTCTTCTAACCAACAACTGCAAAGATTTGACTGCTTAGTAAGATCCAGGTCCTGTTTGAGATGTATCCCCATCAATGCATCAACCTCTTTCTCCCATTCTTGGATTTTCAATATGTGCATTATTGTGCCAATTACACAAGTATCCTTGATGCAATTTTTCTTTTAGATGTGCCTCCCAAACTTGTGTTTCCATTTATTCCATTAAATGGTCAAATTCATTATACTACACAACGCTTTTGTTGTTTCCCTCTCACGTCGGTCCACTTCTCTCTTCACCTCATTAAGTTCACATAAGACACTTTTAGGTTAAACTTAACTCGATGAAAGAGTCAAAGTTGTTAGGTCAACATTATTGGTTTAGGGCACATGGTATTGGTGACCCGTTGTATTGAGTCTGTGGTATTTCATGTAATGAAGCCTTTAAACAGTCTTAGGAGACTCCATTGTAATGTGTTAGGACGTGAGTGATGAACGCTCACTTGGTCGGGGCTAGGAGGTTGGCTGACTTGGTCGGGTTTGGCCAAGGACAATAATAGATCCATTGTTGGTTGGTTTTTCCCATGAGGGTTTTCCAGGAGAAATCTTGTGATTTATGTGTGCATGTTGTTATGTTGGTACCAGTTGTTAATAAAAAAATGCAAGATAAAAATAATATTTCAAATCACCTCCACCATACCTTTCATATTCAACAAAGTTACCGACCTAACGAGAACTATGACCTCAAAATGAGAACTCTAGCCCTTAAAACCCATATTTTTGCATAAAAAACATGAAAATCAACCCCCAAATCAAAAAGTGGTGCTACTAGTAGCACCATTTTTCTAACCTGCGTTAAAATTACAACATTTTTCAAGCATGGCCTTCAAAACTCAGATAGTTGCTCAAAAAAACCTCAAAATCGATACCTAAATCAAAAAGTGATGTTACCTAAAGCAAATTGTTTTTTTCTAAACGTTAAAATTATAGCTCATTTGAAATCTTATTCTTAACAGTTTGCACCATTAAAACTAAAACCTCAAAATCAATCATCAAGTTGAAAAGTATTGATATCAATAGCACCCATGCTAAAATTGGGGTATTAAAATGGAATTTTTTTTTAAAGCGGTATAAGAAATCATCACTATTGTAAACAAAACCATAAAATCAACCCTTCAATGTTTACTTTTTAAATCTTAGTTTATCACTACAAGCACGTGATAATACATAATGCCATGAAAATATCACTCTATACTTTAAAATTTCAACATCACTTCCAAATATTTTTTTACTTTTAATTAAAAAAGTCAATATAAACTACATTGATTGAAACATAAATTATTTCTTAAAAGTATTGTTACATTTTCCATATTCAAAACATGTGAGCTAAGATATTTTATTATATTCTCCATAATCAAAACATATAATTCATAAAACATAGAAATAATTCATAGCTTCATGTAGGATTATATGTAAGTTAGAACATTCATTTCCATTTACCATACAAACATCATGTGGATCAAAAATACATAAAATGTTTCATACACTTATTCAAATTGACTCATGGATTCTAAAATACCATCAGAGTCTACATTGTCTTCAAATGAATGATTGGATGAAGATGTAGATGATCCATACTCTTCTATATTATCGATGAATGCACCATCTGAGTCTACATGCTTGTCCAACATTTCATATGTGAAAATCCTTTTAGATGTATGACTAGGTTCAACAGACTCTCATCTTGCAATTATTTCTTGTGGCGACAACTTCTCGATAATCTATGTCATCCTGGAGTGAAGAGTTCCTCTCTTTGTCAAATTTAAGTGATAAATAAGTATGTCAACATCCTTTAATTTTAATAGGTCAATGCGACGACGAGTTGTATTTTGACCCTTTCTTTTTCTCTTTCTACTGACATGTTTCTCAACCACCATCTTTGGCTTGTACACACCATTGAGCAGGTGTGTACCTGTCGCATACCAATGCACTTCAATTGTTATAACATCTTCAATTTATTTATCAATATTTATAACCTTTACAATCTGGAATGGATAACCATGTAGATCTTCATAAGTTAAGACTGCAATCATGCTACCCTCCTCAATATCATGTATTGAACCCATGTAAAGATATTCCATGGCTTCAAAATGTGCACGTGATCTTCTGGAACCAATATACATTTCTCTTTCCTCTACTTGTGAAAACTCAATAACACCTTGAGATTGTTGTTGTTCAACAATGTTTCTTTCTTCAGATTCATTTGGCACATTTTGTAGACAACAAAATTGAGTCTTCAAAAATGTATCTTCATTTGTTGAGCTTGAAATTATGTTACTTTGACGATTGAAAAAAGACTCCCACCAAACAGAATCAACAACATCAAAGTATTCATATGTATCTTTAATGGACTTTTTAATTTCTTTCAAGCATTCAAAATAATCTACATCTATATTACGCCTCCATGCATTATGGCTTTTCGCAACTGATTGTAATAACAATAACTTTGATGCAAATATTGGACGATCTGGAATGAACTTCAAAACTATTAAACCTAATGGAGGCCCCCATTCTACAGTAGTTGAAGACTTCTTGCCCATATAAGTGTTTTCCCGTCTACTTTTTTGAAACAAAATTGTTGTTGGAAGATAATGTCATTAAGTTGCTCAATACATTTTTCTTCACCATGTGATCCGTGAATAAATCTTTGCATGTCAACAATTTCTTCTAATATGTGAAAAACAAGCTTTGGAATGTATGATTTCTTGATACATTCAATTAATTATGGTAGGCTTCCAACATTTTTCATCTTCAATGTTATTGAAAAACAACTAAACATTTGATCAATATGATAATTAGTGTGTCCAACGAGAAGGAAACCAACTTTTATCTTTTGAAAGATTGTCAGTTCAACAATCATGCTTAGATATCCAAACACAATTTGATTTTTGTTTTCGCGACTAATGTTGTCTAATTGTAGATATAGAACTTGAGGAAGATTGCCATACCAGTTAGTGAGCACATGATGAATTATGGTGATGGTCAGATTTGTATCATTATGAATATTTGGAGATGTGAAATAAATTCTTGGACACATTTTTCCATTAAAAACCATACAACCAACCAAGTGAAACTGAATGAAATTTTTTTTTTATAAATTTTTTGGTGTATGGACAAAATGTGGTAGAAGTGTTTTTTTTCTGGTCCATGTCATCAATTATCATACCTATATATTTTTTTGGAGCATCATAATACTTATTTTGATGTTTGTACAACTTTTTTCTTTCACTTGATTGTTGATTTCAATGTTTTTGAAGTTCTTTGACTATGGAATATGCACATCACATAAAATGAAAATATTGTTAATATGTTTTCATAGTTGATAACTATCCACTTTAAAAAAACAAAATTGTAAATATATACCTCTTTCTACCCCTTCAGATTGATCTCTTCTTGATTTAAGAGTAGCACATATACTGCAAATCGCCATCCTTGACTTCTTAGGAATACGAACATTGTTTAATTGTTTCTTCCATATTCTTGTAAAATATGCATATGTAATAAAATTACCATTTCCTTCAACACCTTCAATATATTCTTTGTATAAGTTGTAGATTTCTCTCCTTGAGAAATTATCTGGAATATGTATGGTGTCTCTATCTGGCATACACTCTCCATGTTTGGAAAAGAACTCACGCATCCATGACAATGTGGTGTTTGTTAAGGGCCCACTCTCTCGTCCATGGTCAGGGATAATTTTACGAATGGAAATTTATATTAAAATATAGAAACCTGGGCTAATCGTACTAGTCCTTAATATGCTAAATATAAAATGTTTAGCAATACTTTTGTAAAAATATTCAAATTTCTGAGGATTTTATATAGTTTCTATAAAATTTGGGCGATTTTTAAGGTAAAATAAGTTTATTCTATGGAATTTGGGCGAAWCATTTTTAGAAAAAATGGAAATTGGCGAATCTTTTTTTGGGAAAAATCATGGAAAATTAGCCCATTTGCGAAATTTAGCCCCTAAAATCATCTATATCCATGGTGTACCTTTGAACAAAATGAAGGATCTTTTTCCAATATTGTTTAGATTCTTGATAGATAAARATTACCAATTGAGTGAAGTTATTTGAAATCCTTTCTGCAAAGTAAAAGATTCCCAATATGATAATCATATCATGTCTTGGTGGATATYGTGCACCCCACTAGATATGGATTTTGCATGCTCTTAATCATTGACAAATATATGTTCCTTTTATTCAAGGCATACATGTAGTCCATACTTTTCAAACAATTATTTTGACAACATTCACTTAAAATCAAACCACTAATGGTAATCTATTTAGTGAAAAATTATTTCCTAGACCTTGTATAACTAGAATGATTTGGATTGATATAAAAAGGTCTAGTCATGGTCCTAGACACAATGTTTCTTTGCAATGTCTCCACTATTTCATTATCCTCACTAGAAGGAATGTCCCATCACTAGGAGGAATATCATACAAAACATTGTGAGGAGACCGAACAAGAGAATGTCGATCACCTTGATTTGTTGCAGTTGAATGATTGAGCACATGATCTTCATTCMTAGGTCCATCATCATTTTCATTGATAATCTCGTTGACAAGAGTAATATCAAACTCACTAGAAAAATGATTACCATCCTCACTAATGTTATTGTATCTTCCATGAAAACATTCACTCGAAGGAAAATCATCATCACCCTTAAGACTATCAATGCCATTAATTTTTTCTCTAACAAGAATGTCTTCATCATCAACAACACCATCATCAGTGCCTTTAAAATCTTCACTTGGAGGAAAAACATCATCATCACCATTGGTGCCTTTAAATTGCCCACTTGGAAAAAATTGTCCACCATCGACATAATCATCTTCACTACTTTTAAAATCCCCACTTGAAGGAAATTCTTTATCATCATCATTAGTGCATTGAAAATCCTCACTTGAAATGGGTGTTTGAGTTTGTTGGCGGGACTTGTAATTGAGATTGTTGAGACAGTGGGTGCGATCGAGATTGCAATCGGTATTCGGCATCAAACCCACTACTAGCATTAAACCTCTCAAAATGTGGGTTCAAATCATGACTGCAACAGGGGCATCTGTATCGTTGTTGGAATCTTCAATTGACAGAATCTTAAGTCCCACTGGGCGGACAATTGCCTTATGAAGTTCTTTACTTTAATGAAATTCAGATTGTAGACTTTGTATATTATTTCCCCTTGGTATTGCGCTTTTTTAAAAGGATTCTAGATTGCTCCTCGAAATATTGACGTTGATGATTTAAATGTTGATGTAAAAAATGAATCAGATGAAAGAGATGACGTATTTGCAGTTCATTTTTTCTCACTTATGTTCCAGGATCATGGACAACCGTTACTCGATATTGCTCTGTTGGGAATTCTGGTTATAGCCTGTCAACTGCATCCTCACCGTGCTAGGAAACTGGGATCTTTCAGGAATAAGCATTTCTCACAACATAAGAGAAACATAAGCATTTCTCACAACATGTAGTCCGAAATACATAGTCCAGATCATGAACACTTGCAATGGATGCTCTTCGTCAAATACCCATATGCACGGTGCCTTGTTTGCCTCTGTTAAAATAGTGAATTGAATGCTGGCATTTTTGCGGTGGATTTCATACAACATTTAAATACTAATGGTCAAAGGATTTTCCCAGGGAAGTGAATAATTCATTTCACATTGATAATTCGCTCATGCACCAACAGTTCATCAAATTTGCATAGCAGTTGAGATTTGTCTTAAAATTTTGTTAAACACAGAGACCCGGAGAAAGGTCGCTTAAAGGACAAGGAGAATTTGAATCTGTTGTTGAAGTAACTGCCCCTGGTTTGTTGGGATGAGTAGTGAAGGAGGCCATGGATGTGTAAACTTGCTAGTTTGCAGTTTGTGAGCAGTTAGTCGACCATTTCAGTTTGGAAGCCCCACACACACATATACATAAAACATTTGCTTTATAAATAAAATTGTTAAGGTGATATAAAGTGTTTTTAGAGGAATCAGTATGGGATTATACAAATGAAACTAAAAAAAGAATAGACCAAGGGAATTTGTAATTTTGCAAAACAAATTCATAAAGGGAGTTATGAGGGTTTATATCTTTTATTTGTTTTACATTTGAAATATTTTTTTTCTAAAGGTGTTATAAGGGTGTTTGTCATAGGTCTCTTTTTTCATAGGTGTTATATGGACATCATAAAGAATCATAAGGATTTTATTATTGTCGGGAATTATAAGCACTTGCAAAATTGTACGTGGTGTTATAAGGAGCTATTGGAAGTTATAAGGAGTCCAACCTATTTAATAAATTAATTTTTTGTCCACTCCTAGACCCACCCGAAATTGAATAAAGGGGTCTTAGGATCTTTTTTGTGTGTGTGGGTTGGTTTATATTGCTTCTTTCTTAAAAAACAAATACATGAACAACAAGCAATCTAATACATTCTCATATAAAGAAGACAAATCAAGGTCTCATATAAATAAGACAAATCAAGGTCTTAAGGAGGCAATCAAAGGATTATTTGCACTTGAAAACAAATCGACACATAACTTTGAAGACTTTTGCATAATACAGAAGGTTACCTGAAATTGAATAAGGGGTTACAAATATCTTTGTAAAACCCACTCGAAATTGAATAAGGGGGTTCAAAAGGAGGCCTTAGAGTTTTCACATTAGGCATATTTGAAGCACTTCAAAATGGCAGGAATCGACAAAATGTTTAATATGTTGCACACATTGATTAGCAAGATTCCAAAATCTACAATTTATATGCAAAAATGAACGTTGACTAATGTTCTTACTTGTTTTCACATACTGCACAAAAAGGTACATCTACTTCAAACACAAGCACAGTTTTTTACTGTGTAGTTGACGTCATTTAATGATGACACCAAGGAACAAGAAAACAAACTTGCGCTTGTTGATTATGAGTTGCAGTGTTTTTACTTTGATGAATTCAGTGTTGCCTTGACTAGTGACACCGAAAACAAAGTGGATAAATTGAAGGTTCAACATGAGGATCGGGTTGAGAATATACATAAATTTGTTAGACCTTGGGAAGAATTACATTTTAAACGAAACAAATATGGCTTAGGATATGAAAAGCACCATGATAACCTTCTTCATATTCCTAATTATTGTAAACCAATTACTTTTATGAGCGGTGATTTTTTGGTTAATGTTGATAGGAAGAAAGAACTTGATAAGGAACATGTAAAGGATGTTGATCAGGATGTTGATATAGATTTTGATGATGATACTATTGTTGAGGATATCGATGATAATACAGGTATTGAGGATTTTTTGATTGATGATGCTCGATTGGACAAAGAACTTGTACTGTGTCGACATTGTCACCAAGTTGGCCATGTTGAGTTAAACTGTTTTGATCTCCACCCATGTGTTTTTTGTGGGAAGAAAAACCATGTCTCAGAAAGGTGTTGGTGTTGGATATATTACAAACACCTAGGATATTTTTCCTTGTTTTCCTATGTTTATTAGTCATTATTGAGGGTATCCTATTTTTTAGGAACCTCTCCTACATTATAGGAGAATATTCTCTTCAGTTTCGAGTTAGTTAGACTAGTGGTCGTCACTCATGCATGGCAACTTC
>JASDQU010235551.1:3104-13422 GCA_032191745.1 Picea mariana | reverse complement strand
ACATAGATAGGCTACTGTCTCTTACTTACTTCACCTAGACATCTATTTATACATACAAAAGTGGGCCTAAGCATGGGTGAACCCACGGGCCGACATCCCTTTCCCATTACATTGTCCCAAAACCCAAAAAGGGGCCCGAAAGTGGGCCGATATCCCATGATCTCTGCTTTGTCTAGCACTCCATCTTTGACAAGCTATCGAAGTCCCAAAAATGGTCAAATATGACCAAGTGTTCCTAAAAACTTGTTCAAGGGCCAATAGGCCCCCAACACTGACCTGTGACTCATCCCGAGTCACCCTGGTCTGAGAAATTCCACTTCGAATGCCTTGAGCTTGGCTCGAGCTGCTATAGTGCTACTACTTCTTACTCAGTGAACTCCTGAATAAGTGCATCATTGACTGGTCCTTCGAGGCGTTGTCCTGTTGTAATCACAACCTATTCAATTTCTACCCCTTGGCTTTCAAGTTCAGTTAATAGTTGACATGCCTTTTCTTTCACTGGTCGAAGTCATTGAGAGACTTCCATTACTTTACTTTGGAGTGTGCATACTTTTTGTTGGGTCATGCATTGCTCTGGAAACCTCTTCATTCTCTCAACTGGTGACAAGGCCTTTAGTTGCGCTTGTAATGTGTCTGCCTGCTTCTGTGCGTGTTGGAGCTATGACTCTAACACCTGTAATTCTAGGCTTTTTGTGATACTTTCATACGTCTGGGCACTTCTGGAGCTCAGCTTCTTCTATTCTAATACAAAATATTTTAGTCATTCAACTGCGCTCTAGGCAGTGGCCTCTCTTAGGTCTCTTATTTCTTGAGGTGTCTCAGGCACAGTCTGAAGTTCTAGGTCTGTGATGCGCTGCTAAAGTTGTTGGATCACTCCTTCCAGTTGTGCCACCTGTTGTGGAACTCATTCTTCTATATGGACTTCGAGGAGTGTCACAGAGCAAAGTGCTCTATGAACCCATTCCTGTACTTCAATTTTCTCTGTGAGCACCTGTTCCCTGTCTTGCTGTAGCGTTGCTTTCTCTTTCTCCCACTTTGCTTGAAGAGCTAGTTTTTCTTGTTCTGCATTACTGCGTTGTTCTAGCATATCTTTCTGTGCCTTTTCCAAAGCTTGGGTAGCTTGTATTGTCTCTTCCTGAGCTCGTCGAAGGTGAGCTTCAACTTTATTGGAAATCTGGTGTAGTTGGGCTGGCTCATCTCCTGGTTCTTCTGTTCCACTTGTCGAAGGTGTAGTAGAAACTGCATGGCTGGATTGTAGTTCCTGATACACTTCTCAAAGTTCTCCCTTGATTCGGTTGAATACCTCCTCCTACTTCACTTTTTTCTTTTCTGCGATCTCTAATGAAGCATCATTCAATGCAACGACTAAGAAGTCGAAATCGTCTGAGGTGAGGGTAGTCTTAAACGTAGCCCTAGTGGCTCAAGATTTCTTTCGGCACAAAGGCTTTAGTGGGGCAACCTTCCTTTTCTTGGTTGGATCCACTTCGTCTCTAGGTGGAGTAACTTCACCTTTATTTTTCTCAACTTCCATGCCACCTAGTTCTCCACCATCATTTCCCTGCTTAGGTGAGGTCAAGGATGTCTCCATCGATGTGCTATGGACATCATGCACTTCAGAATTTTTCTTCATTTTACTTGGTCCTGATGTGTCCAGCATAGTGTCAAGGCTATCCGCATTGGACATCTCTAAGGGGTCCACTAGAACAAAGAGGTCTGTCAACCATCCCTTGGTAATCTCTTCCAAGTCATCTTTTGTCAATTTGTAATATGACTGGAGATGTTGTTTATGCTCATCAGTATGTGCTGTAATGTAAGTGAAGTGGCGGTCCGCACTGAACTTCATCAAGGGTATAAACCTGTAAAGTGTGTTCAGGGTGATGCATAGTGTAGACTGGATTGTAATCTTTAACTGGTTGTAGTAGGTGTGGAAGACGAAATTGCACTGCCACTGTTTGCTCATGTTGTTGGAATACCACAGCATATAGAACTTTGCGGCCAGTGGTTTGAAGGGTTCTATATCCGGGAAAGTGGTGTCTTCTGGTAGCTACCAGGCAATGAAAGCGATCAATATAAGAAGACAACTAAAATGGAAGTCATACCCTTGGTATTTCACTTCTTTGCAATCAATCTCCAGTTGGTTGACAAGGTACTATGCCCAGTTCATCTGTAATCCTTCTACGCACTTCCCTGAGAGGTCGACCATGAATCTGGTCACTTGAGTTGGTCTATTCTTACGAAGTAAATTTCCTGTGATTAGTTGACAGGAAAGGTGCACTGCACCACTTTGAATAGAGGCTACCTTGTAGCCTCATGTTCCCTTCTCGACATAGCCATAGGTTTCCTTAATTTTCTATGCTAATGCTCGGTCGGAGGTCTTGCCAGGGTAGAACTCCTATGGGTCAGGGCCTTGCATGCTAAGCCCTGTGATCCGATTGATCAAGGTCATATCCACAGTGATGCATCGGTTTATCCATAGGTATCCTCCATGATAACAAGATAGAAGCAACTTTACACATGCATTCACCTCCTGTGTCTGCCAAAGTGAGAGATCTTCATAACATTCAACAATATAGACTGTGCGAGGTTTTGGGCCCAATACTATGGGAATATCTTCGAGTTATTTACCTTCATCTTCGTTAGATACTTGTGTGGGGAAAGCATACTGTAGACTTTCCTGTCTCCGAGGTTGAAGTCACTAAACTTCAACGCTGCGAGCTTGTTTTGATAAGCTTGAACTGCACGCACTCCTTTCAGAAGGTACACGGTGATCAAAGTATACTCAAAGTCTCTGGGTACACTGTCATGGTTAATCTCACTACTTAGAGGTGGTATGTGAGTTGGTAGAATGCATGGAATAAGCNTCGTGGTTCGAGAAGGTCCTTCTCCACAAGCAGTTGAGGGAGAAGCTTGGATTCCTCATGTTGATGATGCTTGCACACCTGCAGACATCCTTCTTTCTGACATGAATCTCTCATCCATTAAGTCAAGAAGAATTTCTTCGACTGCTTTCTCTACTGCGCTGAGCTAGTCTGACATACAAGATCAATTTCAATTAGATAGGATGTGAATTGGATTAGGAAATTGTAGTGGAGGGTACGGGAACAAAACGATGATCACAGCGTAAAATAATCTCAGGTTGTGGGTTCAATTTCTCAGTTAGAAAAAGGTATTCTCGGGGCATGGTGCGGCGGAATAAGTAAGAAAGTTAGCAATAGTCTTCTTGCAATGGGTATGAGGTGTCATTAAATCATGTTTTGTCCATTTATGGTGTAGTCTGATGGTCCAGTGGTGAATCATAAATTCTTTTTGACCCATTCGGAGTGGCATTCGAATGGTTATATCAGCTTCCAATGGCTATATTACTTCACCTCAACAAGGTGGCCAAAGTCACTGGTCTGATATCTTGACGAAGTTCAATTTCTGTGAGTTTCCTATTCTGCGAGGTCCCCTCTGAAATATTCTGTAGTCTGTCGATCTTAGCTCTATTTTTACTTGGTTTCCTAGATTTTTTCCCAGTGAGCTTCGTCTCAGGGATTCTCTTTCCATTTTGATTCTTATTTTCCTTGAACGTAGGTAGTTCGCGTTGCTGAGATTCTCTCCTAAGACCCAGGGGTGATAATTCTTCTTTTTCTGCAACATGTGCTTCAAGCTTCTATGAGCCTTCTGACATTCTTTCAGCTTCGACATCTAGGGCTCTAATGATAAGTGGCTTCGATCTATTCTCCTTTTGTTCAATCAACTACGCAATACTTTTGGTCATGAAATTTGTTAACTCTTGTCTTTGCTGATTTAAAACTTTTTCTTCTTCTTCCTTTATGGATTTATCTCTCTTAATCCAAGGTTTTCCAAGTAACATAGTAAACGGGGTGTTTTCCTCAATAAACTTAATAATCTCAAAATATTCTTCAGTCGAAGTTCCATTGATTGTTATAGGTATCTAAGTGAGTTTTCCACACAACATTATCAGTCTCCCTCTGAATAGTCCTATTCCTCCCAGTGAAGGAATCATGGTGGGATTCCCTATAACTTCCCAAGTTCTTTCTAGTATGATATTCACTTGTGTTTCTTTGTTAAGAATGCAGTCAATGTCGAAGTCCCCTAGTCTTGCTTCGACTTGTTCCTTTTCTTTGAAGATCTCTAGTAATCAGACATCTTTATGTTCCTTCAGGGTTTCTTTCATCTGTATTAATACTTTCTCTGATTCTTTTTGGGGTTGTCCTAGGGTTTTTTTCATGCAGATTCATTCTTTCAAGCTTAGCAATCATTCTAGGGAAATCTAATACTTCATGGTCCAAAGCTTTGCAACAGAGACAACTAGGTTTTCCACTCGGGCATTCCTTAGCTAGATGGCCTGGTTTTCTACAACTGTAACATAGGGTTAATCCTCTCTTTCTCTTAAATGATCCCCAACTTCTTCTATACTACGCACCAGGATCATGGTTGTTGGCCTGCAAAAAATTCGTTCTAGGATCTTGCATCCATTTGCTAGTCCAAACATTATTTCTATTCATAGGTATAACATATCTATCAGATCTATTCATATCAAACTTTCTTTCATATATTAATGCCCTAGGTTTTAAGCTAGGACCGAATCTATCAAACATACCTAGATCCATGCTCTAGAAAAAAAAAATTTCACTTATCTTACTTCTACAGAGCACAAAGCTTCCATATCTAAAAAAATTTAGTTGTTCTTACCTCTATCAAAGAACAAAGCTTATAGATCTTACCTCTTCCTGTAGATCTGACCTATTTTCATCGAAAACTTCCACTTTAACCTTTATTAGAGCACAAAGCGTTTAGATCTAACTTATTTTCTTCAAATCTATCCTTCCTTCTTTAGCACAAAGCTTATCAGATCAGTGGATTACTACGCACTAGGGCTCAGGTCCACACACAGATCTTCCAAGTTCAGGATGAATCTTTGCACCAAGCTTCTTCTTTTTCAGTTCCCGACAATCACAACTTCAGGTCTTGACAACGGAAGCATTTGTTGGAACAGGGGCAGACCTAGGGTTCAATGCTATAATAGCGCACCAACAAAACCCTAACTACCGGCCCTTTCGGCAACACCTGAAAAGAAGAGGAAGTCTCACCCGAGGTAGAGGCAGGGTTGGTTGCAGGACTCAGATGTCTGGAACCTTAGATGGGACATAGATCTGTGATTCTAACACTTAACAAAGCACTTAGCAATCAGCCTTCATCAATATTTAGTTCTTAGTAACAGCGCAGATGTACCCTAATTACAGATTATTGCAGTATGAAATGAGATCCATCATCTAATAACACTTAACATAACAGGAACATATTAGATCTAGCAGATTCAAGCACTAAGAATATCCATAGAGGTCATATCTAGCATTCATTCAGATGATTAGGCACAAAGAAACATCATATCTATCTAACATGCATCATATAGAAACACATCGAGGCATCGCACCAAGCAGAGCAACACAACAGGTACGTGGTTCATCCCCACCCTGGGGCTGCATCCACCAACTCTTCTTCTTTATTAATGTATTCAATTAGTTACAACAAACAGTCATAAAAAACCCTTATGTGCATAGGACAAAAGATTTGCACAGCTTGTTAGATCCTTCTTCCTTGTGTCGTAGCACAAAGCCTTATATAATCTCTATAATAACTTGCACTTGGATTTGTAACCCTTCCACAGTCATGTACATAGCACTACTAGCACTTAGCTTACATCACATAGATAGGCTAATGTCTCTTACTTACTTCACCTAGACATCTATTTATACATACAAAAGTGGGCCTAAGTGTGGGTGAACCCACGGGCCGACATCCCTTTCCCATTACATTGTCCCAAAACCCAAAAAGGGGCCCGAAAGTGGGCTGAGATCCCATGATCTCTGCTTCGTCTGGCGCTCCATATTTGATAGGCTTTCGAAGTCCCAAAAATGGTCAAATATGACCAAGTGTTCCTCAAAACTTGGTTAAGGGCCAATCGTGTTGCAAGTATTGCATATAAGGAATGCTTCAAAGATGCATTTGAGAGCAACATGGAGTCAACATTAGGCCAAAGCCACAAAGATGAGACCTACAATGTGATTAATCATGACTCAACAAGACCCATTCCATGTAAATTTTTACGATCCCAGAGAAGGTAAGCTCGATGGTTTTTTCACGTTTAGAGAGTCTGCAAAAATGTTAAATAAGATTCCAGGGAGTACCTTTTTTGTAGTTATTCCAATTGGTTTGAAAAAGGGTTAAACTTGATTGAAAATATATCTTTTCAAAACCATTTTAATGAGTGTGACAAAGAAAAGATCACTCGACTATATTTTCAATTTTAAGGAGTCTGAAAAGATCTTAACTATGGACTCACAACCTTTCTCGGAGTTTTGTCTCCTTAGCCCGAAAAAGTATAAAAGTAACTGAGGAGAAATATCTCGGTGAGATTAATCTCCCGAGGCATACCTTTTTCCACAATAACCTACTGGATGGAAAAAGGGTTAAACTCATGCCAAGTAGATGTTCTTTTGGAACAATTTTAACGAGTGTGAAGGAACAAGGTCACTCGACGATCTTTTCAATTTTAGGAAGTTTGAAAAGATATTAACTATGGACTCCGAGGGGGGTTCCTTTTTCGTAAGTAATCTCCAAGGCCCGAAAAATGTGATAAACCAAAACCAAGGAGAATGTTCCTTTTTAAAAAATTTAGTCCCTCGGGCCCAAAAAAGGGTTAAACTTACACCTGAGAATACTCTTCTAGCGAACCGAAGCTCCTAGAGCATACCTTTATTCATAAAATTAGCCATTAGGACTGAAAAAGGGGTAAACTACCACTAGATAGATGTTCCTTCAAATTTGATTTTGACGAGTGTGAAGGGAAACAAGATCACTCAACAATATTTTAAATTTAGAGAGTCTTAAAAGGGATTAAACAAGACTACATGGGGCTACTTTAATCAAGTAATTTAGACGAGATAAAAAAGAATAAATTCAATCTCGTTGGATGTTTCTTTCGAATTTTAAAGAGAGATTGAAAGACAACAAAGCATGCTTATTAGGGAGTCCCAGGGGTAAGGCCAAGAATGATGATTAGCAAGAAGAATGAGGATTCGATATATAATTATGAAGGGATTAATCAAGGACTCCCAAGACTATAGTAAAAAATGACATCATGGATGCTAAAATGCAACAAAGGATCTACCTAGTGCATCCATGTAGAGGCAAGCTCTACCACCTAATTACGACACTTCTAAAGAAGCAAAGAAGGTTTCATGTTGCACTTTGGTGGGGTCGATCCTATTAGTCCCTAAAGTTGCACTTGAATGTGAGAGGGCAAGCTAGGGCATCATTAGTTTATTGCAAAGTATTTATAAAATTTTATAATTTGGTTTTTTGAGTAAGGTGGTTGAAAACTGGCTCAAGGTTACAACATAACATGAAAATCAAGATCAGAACATAGAATAATGAATTCAAGCATGAAGAAAGAAATAACAGGGTAGAAAAGAGGGTCTAACCATCCATATGCCTTTTCTATTAAGTGTCAAATTGAACATAAATGCCTTTACAATAAGTTTCACAAAAAGGTCCCCTGGATCTCCAATTTTTTGACCAGCACATAGTCTTTCCTCTATCTATTTAAACTATCCATAAAACTTACAGATCCTATCATCTAGTATAGCTTTAATCACTAGACTCGAATAGTATCTATCTACTAAGTTAGTTCACTCAAAAAGAGCTTCTACAATCCCAAAATAGATCACATCTCAACAACTTGATATGTATGATCTTGCCAGCATCTACATTTGATTCTACAAAACAGGAATTAGTTTGATTTAGTCAAATAGTTCGAGGTCTTAGCATCTCACTAACCAAAAACAAGTAGGCATTGCCATATTTCCTAGAAAACATTAAAATCATGATTGTAACAAATCTCCATGTAACCTTTATGATATAATCACAGCAGTAGCTTTAGCATTTTTTTGTTTGAGCTTTGTGGTAAGCATGACAATGTGCCAATAGAGCTTGAAGTTTATCTTCCTGAGTTCTTTGAGCAATGCCCTTTGCTCTTTCTTCTTCTTTTTAAAACCTTGAATCCTTTCTTGCTGGTGAGCATTCCATTGTTCTAATTGTGCCTTTTCTTTCTTTAACTGTCTCACTGTTTTATGAAACTCCTTGATCCCTTCTTTATCAGTTTTGATTTTAACCCTAAATCCTGAGAATTCTTCAAAAGGTGCAGGATCATTCAAGTTTAAGGAAACTTTGGGTTCTTTTGATTTAACTTGGTACATAGAGACTAATCCCGAGATATGTTCTTCATCAGAACTTGTTGAATCTAAAGCTTCAGGCACATCTGATATGTGATCTGAGTCTACAAGGTAATCTTGTTTATTCTTAGGGGTTTCACTGATACCTTTAGCCATCTCTTTAGCTTTTGCTAATTTGGTTGAAGCTCTCATTACAGGTCTTGTAGATGATGAAATCATTTTTTTATCTTTGTTGACTGGTTTCTTAAGCAATGAAGTTCTTTTTTCCCTTTTACTGATACCTGCTTCAGCATTTTCAAAGTCGTATTCTATAACTATGATGTTTTCTTCTTTGATTGATGGATTAAACATGTCCTTTGACTTCAGTCTGTACTTGTTGGTAACCCTAGTAGAATTCCTTCTAGGTTTTTGTGATACAGACACACCTTTAACCCTTTTCCCTTTGACTGCAACACCCCTTTTACTGTTTGATGGTGATTCATGCTTGACTGTAGTTTGAGTATTAAAATCTTTATCTGAATCATTTTACCTTTAACATCTTCTTCAGAAAACGTTTCAATTTCCAGATCCAACTTAGGTCTTTTACTTCTGCTATTCCTCATCACCCTGATATCAGGCATCTCCTCTTTAACAGGGGTTTCATTAATTGAAATATTTTGGCTCTTTGTAACAGTCTTTCTCCCTTTGCCTTTCTTATGTTTATTGGACTGTGTATTAGGGTTTAAAGATTGCATGTGCCATCTCCGGGGCTTCCGTAATTCTCTCAAAGAGGACATAACTAAAGTCTTAATTAGGACTTGATGAAACAGACTACTCTTAGCATTGGTGGAGAGTGACTACACTCTCTTTAACATCTTTGTCAAGCTTTTGAGTAGAAAATAAGGGAGATTTAAAGGGTAATCACCATTTAAATGCATTAATATCCTAATATGGTAGATATAGGCCAGTGAAAATCTACCTTCGCAGGTTATATACATGTGTATCACGATCAGAGCAGTGTGCCATTCGGGTCGAATCCAGCTGTGAGGTACTCCCCTTTTCCAATTTGGATTTTGCTTATCTAGAAGCAGGAATTGGTTTACAAAATCTGTAACCACATGCTATTTCTTCCACCATATTTATCCTCCAACCACCAACCTGCAAGCTTTTGCAATTGTCTTCTCTGTCACTAGCATCAACATCTTACTGATCTCCACCTCATGACCATCAAAGTTCAGAGCGAACTCCATGGAGACCTACTCATCGTAACCTTGAAAAGTGGTAAGGAATTCAAACCACCTGGAATCTTTGAACCTTTGAGCTATCTAAGGATAAGCTTCAAGAAGTTCATCACCCTCGGGTTCTATCCTGACTACCTATCCACTCCTCTTTGGCACCATCAAAACACAATTCTGTAACTAGTGCCCTCGGGTTCTGAATTTGCCACCTACAATCTGTTAGTGTATAATGTTCCTTTGAATGAATACCTGTGCCTAAATTCAACAAAATTAGACAGGTATAATATAATGATCATTGAGAATTGGGCAATTTAAAATGAGTCCTGCGTGGGTACAAAGCAATCAGATCATGAAATGGGTTGAATCAGTAAATTATTCCAAGATATTGTGGACACATGCGAATTCTCAAACGAAGATTCATGTCATCAAAATGAAATTTGGATGATAGGCACGTATCAAGGCATGATTATTTTGGTGCTACGGAAATAGCCTTATTCCCGTAGCGCTATTAATGACCTAGCAAAATTTGAATTTATGAAGTTCAAACAGGGATATAAGGTGACACCTCATTTAAAACCATGTCTTTCAAATTCAGACTTAAATAAACTATTCAAAAACTGAAATGCAAGCCATAAGACACTAAAAAAAAATATCAAAATCAAGTGGAAATAGAAAATGAAGTGTAGGTAAGAAGGGTTTAGGATAATGGTTTCTCACTAAACCAAGACAAAATTAGAGACTAACACTGGCTCCTTCTAGGGATAGAGTTTTGATAATAAACTCCAATAACTGCAGACCAATGCCTTTCCTTTATTTATGATTCATTGATCCCCCTGCATCTGTCAATCTTTTATTCTCAGC
>JASDQU010235550.1:0-17098 GCA_032191745.1 Picea mariana | reverse complement strand
GAACATTGCTATCTGAATCAAGTGCTATTTCTGTTCAAGTGCTATTTCTGTTGCTATTTCGTATATCATTTCTGTGTATTGTGAAGATTATGCTGGATATTTCACTGTTATTCTGTTATTTCTAGCATTTCGTTTCTGTTCTGCATATTTTATATATCTGGTATCTTGCAGAAAATCTCGGAACAAAGGGCCAAAGAAGCACATCAGAAGGCCAGTATAGAAACAACACAACAACTAGCACACATGGTTCACTGCAACAAATGTGGAGCAAATGACCACTTAACAAATCAATGCCCACATCATCCTTTTGTCAAAAGAGAAGAAGTCCATCTACTTCATGAAGGATGTTGTTCTAAATCCACAAAGACTTCAGACTTTGAATTTAGCTCAACTGATGAAGAAACTCTTCTAAATCATCAGTGTAAGTGTAATTATCCAAATTTTTGTTCTTGTGAAGATTCTTCTGAATCAGATTTTGTATCCAGCCCCCCGAAGGCATAGAGAAAAAATAAAGATATGCATGTACCATAGCACTGGATATTAAGATGCCCAAATGATAGCTCAAATAAAAGCCTTGCCAAAAGGGGATATGAAAAAATCTTTATATGAATCCTTTTTGAAAACTATGACAACATGACAGAAGCAAAGAAATCCAAAATCTTCCCACAAAGCAGAGATTAAGCCATTATTTCTAGAGGCTTCATTTGAAAAAAATACCAGGTATTTCATTAAGCACAACAAGGAAACTAGGTTGCAACATCCTTCACTCATGAACTTGGCAAAAGAGGTATTTTATCTAAAGAAGGAAGTTGTTGAACTCAAGCTAAAGATGAAGCAATATGAAGAGGTTTCTAAAGATTCATATAAAGTTTATTCATGGGCAAGGAAAGAAATAAAAGCCTTAAAAGACTAGGTGGAATCTCTTCCTCCACCACCAGAAGATGTACCAATTGAACCAGAAAGACATCCCCATGACTCAACCCATTTGCAAGGACTAAATGCTATGAAAATCTTGCCTATCCAATTTCAAAAGTATCATGTCAAGATAAATCTAGAGATAAACACATAAATGTTTTATTTAAATGCTTTGCTTGATACTGGATCAGATATGAATCTCCTCAATAGAAATTTGATCCCTTGTAAATATTGGCTCCCTAGAAATTATTTTGCCACTGGACTAGGGAATGTTTCTACTGTTAGTAACATTTCTTGTCCTGGGCACAAGAGTATTCAAGCCTGCAAGTCGCATGAGAATCACTCGAGCGTAGCATGGAAAATCTCGTTTCAAGCTTCCAAGCGAGTAAGCGAGCCAAATTATATTGTCGATGGTCCAGATTCATCCATAAGAGCAGATTGACGGTTGGCGGGAAATCGCGGCTAGCGGATTTGCATCGAGATTAGAGAAATGGATAGCGCCCATATGGTATGCAGGAAAGGATAGAATCCGTCCATCCAAAGGACGGGTGGCACGAGATCTAGTCACGTCAGTGTTCCGGCATTCATGAGTTCGAAGGGTGAGAGTCCCATGTCATTTTACATATCGAAACCCCGAACCCCGAAGCTCCGAAAGCACCCAAAGTTGGGCCCGCAGTGTCACGGAGCAATGTCAGTTTCCCATCCACAGGAGACACCTGGCGTGCGATTAGGCTCCTCTCCTTTTTTCCCATCGCAATTTCGAGGCGCAAGGAGAAGCTCCGTCATATTCCCAATACACAAGGTGCTGGGAGCGTCTAGGACCCGGGCCCACAACATCACCGAGTGAGTTCAGGACCGTCAAATCTGAGAGGGACACATGGTGCCCACTTAAGCCATCTCGGCGTTTCACCCATCGTGACTGTGATAAGCAAGGATTAGCTCTTTCCCATTCGCGAACGTCGAAAGTGCCTTGGGAATAAACATAGGGTCACAGCTCGTGGTCACTTGGGAAAGAAAGGATCTGTACAAAGGGGGCTCAGGGCGTCCAGTCTAGTCGTCGAAAGGATCATCAGTCTCCATGTGCCATCTGATTCGACCTCGATCCTGGTTTTCGCTTGGAGTAAATGAAGGTAAGAAGGGGTGGTTGAAACCTCTCCTCAGGCATTAAGTGTAAGGTATGGAAAGTCTAGAAAACGGTCTGCTTGAGAGGGTCCTGTGTACCAATTTTTTTCAAAGAAGCCATGCCGAGTCCTCGACTAGCCAAAGGAGGCCTGCACATGCTAATTCATCTCTTAATGGCTCAACTACTCCCCTTATAGGATCCATGCGCAGTTAAGGTGGCGTCTGACGAAGAATATCCGCTTGAATTTGGCTTAAGGGACACCAAGCCTTGGATGAATGAGCACGCCTCTGTTAGGCGAGTTTTTCTGAGTATATAGACTCAGTCTTTATATTTTGTAATGGTCGATGGTTGAGCTAGGCTCTCGTTCTGTAAGTTTTGATGAAGTGTTGGTCGCTCTGGTTAATGTATAAGGCATTTGAGACTTCTTACTTTATGGATGTCAGCCTCTTTTCCATCTCTTGTTTACTGTGTAAGAAAAACTCATAATTGGAGGATCCAGTCGAGTTGCACTGTTGTAGGATGATGTAGGTTGGATCACTACAATAGTCACAGTGTTTCTAATCAGTTCTTGTGTTTTCTCAGTGCTGAAATGACTCGGAATTGGAGGATCCAGTCGAGTCACCCTTCAGCTCCTTGAAATTACGGACCAAGAGGATCTTGGCTTCTGAGTTTTTCTTCCTCAAGCTTCCGAAGGCCTGTTGCCCAAGGCAGTCTTACTCACCCTTCTTACAAGTCTTCCTTCTGCCACCCTTTAATCAAATTACTAACGGAAGTTGGATCAAGACCTCCCTTGCTTTCTACATACCAGACCCTGGTTCCTATGTCAATGCTGCTTTTTTGGATCTCTTTCCATTCGACCACCCCCATTTATTAAATCGTGACATAAAAACTGATGGGCGTTGGGATCTTCTCCTGCAAGCAATCCAGGAGTGACTTCTGAAGCTAACATTTCTGATGTCGTTGCCGAGGAAAAGTTGAAGATTTTCCCCGAGATTGAACGACATTGAGCCTCTGATTCTGAAGGTGCATCAGGTATTAGAGCCTTTGAAGATTGCTACTGTGCACCTAGCGACTCCATTATGACGACTCCACTGTGGCGAATCGACTGTATTAATTGTGGCTTTCAGAGGCAGACACACGCGGTCTCATCCACAACTACCTCTAGCTACGCCTGAAACTGATCCAGAGGTGGTTCTCAGAAAAGGAAAGGCTTCTGAAGGAGAATTTTCCACTGCTGAACCAGGTAATCCGCCATCTCCTTCTGTAGGAACTACATTTTCTCCTCCTCAATTTATTGACTGACCTCTTTCTGAGGTTTCCCATTTCCTAAATTTCGGGAGTGTTCCTGCTGAGTTTTCCCCTCCTGGTCTGGGATTGGAGGGAGAAATCCTTGTCACTCCCCTCTTCTCTGAAGCTGTACTTTGGCATAGACCCAGGACAACTGAATATTTCCCCACTCCTCCTCTTGTTACTATTACCACTCCTGCACAAAGAAGAGCATCTTCTGACTTAAGCCTGTTAGCCTTCTCCTTAAATCCCCTTTTGTTTCTCGTTTCACTTCGAGACTCATTCCAAGTATCCCCTTCACGAACCCCTTCTCCTCCAAGTTCTCCTTCACATAATATTCCTATGGCTGGTGCTAATCCCCCTCTAAATAGAATGGACGCCATAGTCGCTGCCAGATATGCTCCCTTAATCCTACCCCATCCTGTGAATCCTCTCCCTGCTGGAGATTACTTGAAATATATGCCCAAGTTCAATGGGGAAGGGGACATAACTGCGGAAGAGCACCTGGCTTCTTTCTACAGTTACACAGACAACCTGAACATTGAAAATGAAGATGTCTGTATGAGAGTCTTCATCTAGAGCCTGGAGGGTGAGGTGAGAAAATGGTTTAGAGGATTGGCCCCCGGATCTATTGCTGGGATCAAAGCCCTGGATAGTGCTTTCTTGAGACAGTGGGGAGATAAGAAGGATTTCATGTACTACATGACAGAGTTTGGGTCTTTGAGGAAAATGGAAGGAGAGTCTGTCTTTGACTTCTCCAAAAGATTCAATAAGATGTATAATAAAATTCCTGCCGAAATAAAACCCTCAGAAGCCTCGGCCAAGATTTCTTATGCTAGTGCGTTCGACCCCGATTTATGTCTTTTATTGAGAAAAATAAGAGCCACCTCCTTAGCTCAAATGCAAGATGCGGCCATAGAAGTGGAATCCAATGTATTAGCAGCTGATAGACTGAGAAGCAAGGTCGACGTAGACAGAACAAAGGGAAGATCGAAAAACTCAACTTCTGGTCCATTAGTGCCCCACCCTCAAGTGGATGAACTAACCAAGATGGTGAAGTCTCTGTCTGTAGAGATGGAGAGGATGAAGGTGGAAGGGAGGCAAGCATACAAGGGCCCTCAAAACTTCGAAAATAAAGGAGGTTTTAGAAGGCCAAACAATGTTACTTCCCCGACTGTGCAAAGAGAGAGGGGAAGAGACAGAGAAGACCAGAAAATCCAGGCCCCTTTTCAAAACAATTTTATGGCTGAGGAAGAAGAAGGGGGAATTGATGAGCTTGATCCTGAAATCCATTGCTTCAGAGACACTCCTCCTTTTCCTCATCTCACTCGATCGGCATACGAGGAGTCTCTCATGGACAGTCAGTTAAATGAATTGAGCAAGGGAGACAAGGCTAATGGCAGCCGAGGCGGGTATGATCTGAGGTCTAAGAGAAAGACAATATCCCCTAATGTTCCTGAGCAGCCCGCTAGAATAGAGAAACCTACTAATGAAGTAGCAGATAGTCACAGAGGTAAGAATACCTGACCTCTCTCTCCCATAGTCCAGAGTCATGCTCCCAAAATAAGAGAAATCTCGAAGATTACATATTCTTTTAATTTCGAGGATGAAATTCAAAAGANCCCCTAATGTTCCTGAGCAGCCCGCTAGAATAGAGAAACCTACTAATGAAGTAGCAGATAGTCACAGAGGTAAGAATACCTGACCTCTCTCTCCCATAGTCCAGAGTCATGCTCCCAAAATAAGAGAAATCTCGAAGCTTACATATTCTTTTAATTTCGAGGATGAAATTCAAAAGATCAGAATCCCTGTGCCCCTAACCGAATTAATTAAACATGAAGGATTCAAGAAATGCTTCTCTGAGCTTTTACAGTCTGAGATCTCATGCCTTCCCACAGACTCCATCAATTTGCAAGATGAAAAGCCCGCACTTATCCTAGGTCCTATGATAGAAGACATGAATGACTCATCCCCTCCCTTCTACACTTCCTTGAACATACATGACAAAGTACTGCACAACAACTTGATGGATTCAGGGGCTTCTCACAACCTCATGCCCAAAACTGTCATGGAAGAGTTAGGGCTAGAAGTCACCCGAGCCTATCATGACCTCTATTCCTTTGACTCCAGAAAAGTTCAATGTCTAGGAGTTATCAAAGACCTGGTCGTGACTTGTTTCAGTTGCCCATGGAAAGTGTGGTCATGGATATTGTAGTGGTTGATGTTCCCCCTAATTTTGGTATTTTGTTATCAAGATCTTGGATAAAAAGACCGGGGGGAACTTTCCAGATGGACCTCACATATGCTACTATCCCATTGTTTGGGGGAGAACATAAGAGGCTATAGAGGGAAGTCCAATTGGCCTATATAATCAGTGATGAAGCCAATCCTACCAATCATCCTATTTTTGCCTTGGACACTGATTTAGGTTCCAGTTTACTACAACTCACTCATACTCCCGAGCCTCCTCTTAAACTCAGAAAGTTGCCCACCACTTCCCATAAATTTCCTCTCTCCATCACCCCCATCTGGAAAATGTTTTTTGATGGAGCCTCTTCCAAGGAAGGCGCTAGTGCTAGGGTGTTTTTTGTGTCGCCGTCTCAGGAAACCATATCTCTGTCATACAAACTAGAATTTGAAGCTACCAACAATGTGGTAGAGTATGAAGCTCTTGTTCTAGGGTTAAGAACTGCAAGGGAAATGGGAATTCAGGAGGTAGTAGTGTTCAAAGATGCAGAGTTGGTGGTCCAGCAGATTAGAAATGCTTACCATGCCAAGCATCCTCGACTCAGAAGTTACAGAAATGAGGTATGGGACTTAATTGACAGTTTCTTCTCAGCATTCAACATTTATTTCATCCCAAGAGAGAAGAATACAGTGGCAGATTCCTTGGCTACATCAGCAAGCAATTTCAAAGTGCCCTTGCCGCCCAAACTCAGATATGATGTAGAAGTAAAATACATGCCCTCCATACCTGACAATGTCAAGCATTGGAAGGTCTTTGAGGATGATCTTGAAGACAAAAGATTCTTGGAGACCGTTGAATAATTTTCAGAGATGCATATTGACCAAGACTCTGTCTCTGAAGAAGAGCTTGATGGGGGTATGTTTCTGAGTAAGATTGCAGAGCGTAACATTGTGTAGCTGCCCAAAAATCATATTCGAAGGGGACTGGTTCCTTTGGAAAGGATTTTTGATAGAAATGATGTGTCACTAAAAGGGGAAATCTTGGAGGATGACGTTGGTACTATTCAGTGCAACATTGGCACCAAGAGTGAGCCCAAGCTGGTCAAATTGTCAAGAAGTTTGACAGAGGAGCAAGGGTTTGAATACACTGGACTTTTGAAGGAATTTTCTGATGTGTTTTCCTAGACCTATGAAGATCTCAAAACATATGACACTTTTGTCATCGAGCATAAAATCCCATTAAAGGGGGATGCAAAGCCATTTAGGCAGAAACTAAGATAGATCAATCCTATGCTACTGCCTATTATGGAGAGGGAAGTGAAGAAGCTATTACAAGCCCAGATCATCGTACCACTGAGATATTCAGAGTGGGTGGCCAACTTGGTACCAGTAAGGAAAAAGAATGGAGAAATCAGACTCTGTATGGACTTTAGAAACCTGAACAGGAGCTCACGAAAGGATAACTACCCCTTACCAAAGATGGAACATATACTGTAGAGGGTAACAGGGGCATCCAGGATGTCCATGATCGATGGTTTCTCTGGCTACAATCAAGTCTCTATCCTTCCTGAGGACAGGGAAACGACGACATTTATCACTCCATGGGGCACATTCATGTATGCCAAGATGCCGTTTGGATTAATGAATGCAGGGGCAACGTTTCAATGTGCCATGGACATAGCTTTCATTGGGGAAAAGGATAAATTTGTGGTCGTCTATCTGGATGACATCACAGTATTTTCAAAATCTGATAAAGAACATTGTTGTCATCTCAGGAAGGTTTTCCTGAAATGCAGGAGTTTCGGCATTTCATTAAACCCCAAGAAATCTTTGTTCGCTATGCAGGAGGGAAAGTTACTGGTCCACATAGTATCAGCGGAAGGAGTCAGGATCGATCCCAATAGAGTTGAGGCGATACAAGCCTTATCAAACCCGAGGTCCAAGAGGGAGGTCCAATCTTTCCTCAGTAAGATTAATTTTATAAGGAGGTTTGTGCCTAACTTTGCTGAGAAGGTAAAACTTATAATAACCATGTTAAGGAAAGGAAATGAAGTGAGGTGGACTTCTGAATCGCGAAATTCCTTTGAGAAAATAAAGAAGGCCCCGTCTGACGCCCCTGTGCTTATTAGTCCCGATTACTCAAAGGATTTCATTATTTTCTCCTTTGCCTCACCTGACATGGTGGACACTGTTTTATTACAGACAAACAAGATTGGGCTAGAGCATCCTATTGCCTATTTCAGTCGAGCATTGAGAGATGTCGAAGTCAGGTATGAAACTATGGAGAAGCAGGCCTATGCCTTGGTAAAGGCTCTCAAGGCATTTAGAATCTATGTCCTGCAGTAAAAAATCATTGCCTATGTCCCCTCAGCCACTGTTAAAGACATTCTTATTCAGCCTGACATAGGCGGGAGGAGGAGCAAGTGGATAGCCAAGATTCTGGAATTTGACCTGGAAATAAAGCCTACCAAATTGATCAAAGCTCAAGGTTTAGCCAAGATGTTGGCTGAAGCCAATTTCCAAGCTTTGGGGGTAAGCTTCATCAACGAATGCTCAGGAATTCAGTAGGGTCGACTGTCTGAAATAGACCCTCAAAGGGAGCCCCCATTGTCTCAATGTCCCTAGTATAAGGATGTCATATATTTTCTGCAAGAGTTGAGGCCTCCAGACGGCCTGCAAAGAAATAAGGCAAAAGATCTGAAGCTCAAAGCAGTCAGATACTGCCTTATTGATCAAGTCCTCTATTGGAAAGACCCCCTGGGGTTGCTTTTGAAATGTGTAAATCTGCAAGAAGCTGACAGGATCATGGTTGAATTTCACGATAGCCTATGCAGAGGGCATCATTTCTGGAAAACCACAGCCTACAAAATCCTCAGGGTTGGGTACTACTGGCCCACTGTGTTCACTGACGTCTGCAAAAGGGTCAGAGCTTGCATCAAATGTCAAATATTTACAGGAAAACAACAACTCAAGTCTTTGCCACTAAATCCTGTGGTTTTTTCAGGACCTTTCCAGCAATGGGGCCTAGATTTCATTGGAGAAATTCACCTCGCTTCTAGTGGGCAACACAGATGGATCCTGACTTCTACAGATTTCTTTACCAAGTGGATTGAAGCTATCCCCACTAGGAGTGCTTCCCACAAGGTGATCATTGGATTCCTTGGAGACCTCATCACAAGATTCAGCTGCCCAAGTAAGATTGTCACTGATAACGCAACCTCTTTTAGGGCTGAGCCATTAGCCAAGTTTTGTGAGAAATTCGGGATCAAACTGATTCACTCCACTCCATACCATCCTCAGGGCAACGGTTTAGCAGAGTCCTCAAACAAGAGCTTGATAAGGATCATCAAAAGACTGTTGGAAGACAACAAGATGGCCTGGCATTCAAGATTGAAATTTTCTCTATGGGTCGATCGAGTGACCACAAAGAGATCTATAGGCATCTCTCATTTCCAACTAGTCTATGGAACAGAGGTTGTTTTTCCTTCTCATTTAGCCATTCCTGTAGCAAAATTCCTCCAGGATAATCAAGAGGAACCTGATGACATGGTCAGAAGAATTCATCAGCTAGTGGAAGTCCAGCAGACCAGGGAGCAGGTAATGAGCAGAATTCAAGACTAGCAACAAAGGATCAAGCAGGTTTTTGATAAGAAGGCCAAGAAGGAAGAGTTTCAGATAGGAGACCTGGTATTGAAATGGGATGCTACTAAACAAGATAAAGGCAAGCACGGAAAATTCGAAGCCCTGTGGATTGGACCTTTCAAAGTATCCGAAGTATTCTCGAATAACACCTACAGGATACAGGATCTGAAGGATCAGGAAGTTTTCAATGGCCCTGTGAATGGGCATTTCCTAAAAATGTTTTTCTCTTGAGCCACACATGGCTCTTTCGCGATTGTAAATATTGTTTTTCTTCCCGTTTTTAAGTTTTAAAATAAATGACTCCATAGCCTGACAACAAGGCACTGGAGCTGCAAAATGAGTCCTTAGAGCATCACAAGGATGACTCTATCCCCCAGGGAGCCTAATGTTAGTAACATTTCTTTTCTTGGGCACAAGAGTATTCAAGCCTGCAAGTCGTAGGAGAATCGCCTGAGCGCAACACGGAAAATCTCGTTTCAAGCTTCCAAGCGAGTAAGCAAGCCAAATTATATTGTCGACGGTCTAGATTCATCCATAAGAGAAAATCAACGGTTGGCGGGAAATCGCGGCTAGCGGAGCTGTGCCGAGATTAGCGAAATGGATAGCGCCCATATGGTATGCAAGAAAGGATAACAGTTGTCCATCCAAAGGACGCATGGCATGAGATCTAGTCACGTTGGCGTTTCGACATTCGAGATTTCGAAGGGTGAGAGTCCTATGTTATTTTACATATTGAAACCCCGAACCCTGAAGCTCCAAAAGCGCCCAAATTCGGGCCCGCAGTGTCACGGAGAAATGTTAGCCGTCCATCCACAGGAGACACCTGGTGGAAGATTAGGCTCCTCTCCTTTTCACCCATCGCGATTTCGAGGCGCAAGGAGCAGCTCTGTCATATTCCCGATGCACGAGGTGCCGAGAGTGTCTAGGACCCGGGCCCACAGCATCACCGAGTGAGTTTAGGACCGTCAAATCTGAGAGGGACGCGTGGCATCCACTTAAGCCATCTCGACATTTCGCCCATCATGACTATGATAAGCAAGGATTAACTCCTTTCCATTCGCCAACGCCGAAAGCGCCTTGGGAATAAACACAGGGTCACAGCTCGTGGTCACTTGGGAAAGAAAGGATCTGTACAAAGTGGGCTCAGGGCGTCGAGTCTAGTCGTCGAAAGGATCATCGGGATCTCCATGCGCCATCTGATTCGACCTCGATCCTGGTTTTCGCTTGGAGTAAATGAAGGTAAGAAGGGGTGGTTGAAACCTCTCCTCAGGCATTAAGTGTAAGGTATGGAAAGTCTGGCAAGCGGTCTGCTCGAGAGAGTCCTGTGTACCAATTTTTTTCAAAGAAGCCATGCCGAGTCCTCGACTAGCTAGAGGAGGCCTGCACATGCTAATTTGGCTCTTAATGGCTCAACTACTCCCCTTACAGGAGCCATGCGCAGTTAAGGTGGCATCTGATGAAGAATATCCGCCTGAATTTGGCTGAAGGGACACCAAGCCTTGAATGACTGAGCATGCCTCTATTAGGCGAGTTTTTCTGAGTATATAGACTCAGTCTTTGTATTTTGTAATGGTCGATGGTTGAGCTAGGCTCTCGTTCTATAAGTTTTTATGAAATGTTGGTCGCTCTGGTTAATTTATAAGGCATTTGAGACTTCTTACTTTATGGATGTCAGCCTCTTTTCCATCTCTTGTTTACTATGTTAGAACAACTCAGAATTGGAGGATCCAGTCGAGTTGCGTTGTTGTAGGATGATGTAGGTTGGATCACTGCAACAGTCGCAACGTTTCTAATCAGTTCTTGTGTTTTCTCAGCGCTGAAATGACTCGGAATTGGAGGATCCAATCGAGTCACCCTTCAGCTCCTTGAAATTTCAGACCAAAAGGATCTTGGATTCTGAGTTTTTCTTCCTCAAGCTTCTGAAGGCCTGTTGCCCAAGGCAGTCTTGGTCACCCTTCTTATAAGTCTTCCTTCTGCCACCCTTTAATCAACTTACTGACGGAAGTTGGATCAAGACCTCCCTTGCTTTCTACATACCAGACCCTGGTTCCTGCGTCAATGCTGCTTTTCTGGATCTCTTTCCATTCGACCACCCCCATTTATTAAATCGTGACATAAAAACTGATGGGCGTTGGGCTCTGCTCCTGCAAGCAATCCAGGAGCGACTTCTGACACTAACATCTACAGATTTTGATTTTGAAGTTCCCAAAGGTGTTTTATGGTTTGACCAATATGCTTTAGGAATGAAGTTTCTCTTGGCAGATCTGCCTGTAGACTTTATTTTGGGAACTCCTTTTCTTACTGCTGTTGAACCTCATGGATCCACCAGGACAACTCAAGGCCACCCAGCCTATTCCATCACGATTCCAAGCATAACAAAAGGCTATCCACCTGTTAAAAAGATACTTGCCTTAATTTCAAAGCCGCAGTCAAATATTGTGTTTTGTTCAAGCCAACCTAAGAGTTTGGTCATTATCAATACATGGGATGATCTAAACAACAGGCCAGTGATAGAACATGTTGATGACAATCTTGACTGGGAAAATTATTCTCAAAACTAGGCTCCTCATTAGGAGTTAATATGGTCTGAAGGAATTGAATTCAGTCTGCCTGGATTCTCTTCTAACATAAGCATTCATGTAATACCTCCTCAACATCTTATAGGCATAATGCATCAAGCTTCTACTCTTCCTGCTTGAGAAAAACTAATAGAAATGGGAGATATCACCAAACTAAGATCTACATTCAGAAGGTGGTTCTGTCAAAATTCTCAACAATGGTGAGAGACTCCAGATCATTCTTATTTTATGATAAATCAAATGAGAGCATTGCAGTCTTGGCCCCAGCAAGATCCCTCTCATATTTTTCATCAAATAAATTACCATCAGTATCAAGCCATGCGGGATCATATATGCTTATGGAGTGACAGGTATAAATATTATTATTGCATGATAAACTTTTCTAGTCACTTCAGATCAAATACCAACCCTGAACCAACCTGGCTTGGGACTTGGTGGCAAAAATTTGGGTTAAACCTAAGTGCAATACATCCAGATGTATTGAATGTTGAACAAATGTTTCATCATTTAAATCTTTCAGATAATGTTCATCGGCTTAATCAGATCTCAAGCATTGGGTATATGACAAAATTCATAAATGAGAAGCATCCTTGGGTTATCCGAACAAAGTATGTTCTCCAACAAGAAGAAGACAACAATGAAGATCCAATGATGTACAGGGAGGTCTATACTCAGCACTGGGACCCATATTGTTTCAATCACTTTCATGATCAATCGGTGGAATAAAATGGTGGAACCTATCCTTTCATGTCTTACTGGCCGACAATGGTGTCACTTGGTTTTCGTGGATTTCCGTCATAAATCTCCACTTTGTAATGTTTCAAATAAGAGTATCTTAGAAACTTAGAGCACTTCTCTAGCTTTTAGCCTGGTTTGACTCGCATTTCTAAGATTCCTTAATACATGGAAAGTAGATTTGAAATTTGGTCGAAAGGTTCTTGCATGTTCTCTCCGCCAAATCTTAAAAGTAGATTTGATTCTAAGCAAATAGTAAAGAGAGCCATCTTTACTAGCAGATATAACATAACATCAAACACACATTTGGAATCTAAGTAGTCATATGGTCCAAAAAAAAATAAATAGGTGTTTATCTAAAGCCCTCGTTTACTTGCAACGCCCAACTTGAGGACACTTGAGAACCCCAAAATTTTACTATCGAAACTTCAACTCATCAATGCACTCCTCCTTACCCGTCTAGTTGATTTCCATCGAAAACAAGGAGTGGTCAAAATATGGATATATGTACGGTGGGATCTCTGCTAGGTTAGCACAAAATTCACTAGCTTACCTTATCATTAGTTTTGCAACCCAAATTAGACATGAAAATTCTGTTGCAGGGTAGTCCACGTACTCTATATTAATTTTCAAAAATATCTTGCAAGTATAGGTTTTCTTTTAAATAATTGTTCCCAACAATGGTAGGTCTTGTTCATTTTATGTTTGAAATTTGTTTATAGGGTCTGCCCACACCCTGTCTAAGATATAAACTCTTGCTCAAAATATGGAGCAAATCAGTGTGAATAACAACAATAGAAGAGAAATATCTCTTTGTCCTCCAAGACTCCCTTTGGTCATAACCATTTTCTGCACTATAACCAAAATGTTCGTCAAACATCACTGTGTAATTCGTCTGCTCCAGATCTTGAGGAAGGACTGAATTGAGCAACAAATCATTATTAACACCAAGGATCTTATCACAAGAAAATTTCAAATGAGATTTACTGGCTTCTCCAAAATTATTTTGGGAATGGTCTTCAATGATGGCTTCACAAACCTGCACTCTCCCAATGCGGCTCTCGAGGCTATCAATAAATTCCACCTTGACATGTGTTTGGGTCGTGAGACTAAAACTGCACCTTTCTTGACCCACGTGATTCACAGGTTCCAAATCTAGCTTGTCAAGAATAGGAAACCCATTTTCATCATAGCTATCATAAATACGCCTTCCTACAAAACACACTACAAATGAATTTGGTTTTACCTGCACAAAAATTTCTTCAAACCTTTGATCCAGGTTCAAATCTAGGTTCCTTTCTTCTTCGTATGAGGCAACAACTATGCCAATTTAGGGTTATAAGGCCGCCATTGTGCTGTCTTATATTTGTTAAAACCTTCAAATGTGCACCCCCAAGTAGACCAAACTTAACATCTTTTTGAACCTGAAAAGAGTGTCAAATATAAATCAGACAAACTCAACAGTTGCAGAACAACCTCATAACCAGCTTCACAAGGATCTTTTTCCGGGACAACCAAGGCAACCGAAAGGCAAATCAGAGATATTCATCTAGATAAACAGAATGGATCTAAGGAGATGGAAGGGAAGAAACAAAGCARACAGGAAGTTGGTTTCATAGAATCTATCAACAAGCAGAGTAGAAGTGGATCTCGAAAGACAGACTCTGGATCTTGATCAYGAACATCATTACAATCATCCTTATCTCGAAATGGCTTTCTTTTTCCCATAGAACCCTAAGGTTGAAACCCTAGAAACAGACTACAAAAGCCTCAAAAGAAATGTATTAAGTGTTTAGTCCACATTTGTCGTGGGGAAATTGTTGGTAGTGAGCAAGATGCAGATCTTCGTAAAGACCCTGACGGGCAAGACCATAACTTTAGAAGTCAATCAGAACTCTAAACTTTTTTCTGTCATTTCTGGAATCATAGAGGCATCGGAGGTGCTACCTATTTCGAGCAATTGGAGGCTCGAAGAGGCTATGCTCATTCAGCCAGTGGCTATGCTTAGGCCAGAAGCTATGGTTTGTACTAGGTTTGTACTTTCCCCCAGACCAGGACCATTTGAAAGAAAATTTCAGTGGGTTCAATTTAATACATGAGAATTTGAGAAATCTTATGACAAGCTCAGATATGCCATAACTGGCGGAATCAGGATAATGGCCATAATGGTTTTCATAGCTTTTTTTCACGGCTTTCCTCGTCTTTTGGCTGTGCTGTTATGACATATGTATTCGGGGACAGTCTGATAGATTTTTCGGACAGAGACGAGAACCGTCTAGCATGAGGAATGTGGGGTTGAATTCTGTGACAACAGGGACTATGGGGTTGGATTTTTGCAGCTATTTCCCAGAACCATCAAGCAATGGCTCAATCTCCAGTTAGATTGGCCCGTTTCCGGCATCCTTTCAGGGAGGATTCTGCCTAAATCCTTACATCGTTGAAATATCCTCAGCCCTGCAGGCAGAATGGGGGAGGGAGCCATGGCTGGGATCCTTTCCGTAATCGTGTGGGACAGACACTATCGTGCGTGGTACGGGCATGACCGACAAGTCCGGTAGGTTTGTTTGTCCCTTGTGCTTACTTTTCGATCCCATCCCCCTTGCTGCTGGAGCCGATCTTCCTCAGAATTGCGATAGTTACGAAGGAGTTCAATCAAATTCCAAAACTAACTGTACCATTGGCTAGCAGGTACACATTGTAACATTGGTGTATTTTTATTTGTATACTTCCAACAATGCTCTATGGTTACAGCGACTGAGGATTCTCGAAACAGGAAAATGGCAAGAAATTCTAAAATGCTAGTATTTTGGGTATTTTTCTTTTATTACACTGCAATATTCATATTTGTACAGTGACAGTGACATCTAGACCCTAACAACGGTCATAACTATCGAACGGCCGGGTAAAACATTTAAAAATTGAAGTAGAAATGTTAGATATTGGCGTTCACAGATATGCTTCCAGTTTCTAAATGTCAAAAAACAAATCTGTAGATGCGGTCTTTTATCTTCATCCTTTACTAAATTCAAATTCTGACGATTTTAAGGAATAAGAACTTTACAGGGATACATAAAAAGTAAAGAAGAACTCAACGAGCAAGATTTCAATACGTCTATAGAGTCTAAACCAGCGGTTTTTAAAGGAAAATTTACATGCTTGAGGCTTACTGTTGTCTGCTTCAGTTGCCGCATATGGAGACTTCACGTTTGCATTCAGCCTGCACGGCACAACGATGACAACCTTCTAATTTTAAATTTTAAAAATTGGCCTTGTAATTTGTTTGAATCGACAATGGCATGTATTTGGGGACGTGTTTATATATTTGTAGAATAGATTGGACTACTAATATCAATCAATGAATGGAAGTACCTGCGTTAACAATCTCTCACTCACTCAACAAACAAACAATAACAAGATAAGCATGAATCTCTCACTGAGAAAACAAGCAATAACAAGAGACACTTCCCTTCATCGCGGCAGCCACTCCACTCTTCTCATCTCTCAACTATCGAAAGATTTTGGTACTCCATTCCTCCCGTCTCTCAGCTATAGAAAAGATTTTGTAATTGTTTTCTCTGGTCCCTCATCTATCAGTCAGAATTAATTTCATCCCTTCAGGGAGAATCAGATATAAGATCCATCACAGATCCATCACTTCTAATCAGATATAAGATCGCATCCGACGAGTTGTCCAATGAGTAATTATCGATGATTTCAAGTAATTAGTTAACCGGAATTGTAAATAGTCTGATTTCCAGTAATTAAAGATTGCGTCCGACGAGCTATCCAGTGAGTACTTACCAATGATTTCAAGTAATTAGTTAACCGGAATAGTAAATATTCTGATTTCCAGTAATTAGTTAATTAGAATGGTAAATAGTCTAATTTCCAATAATTAGTTGAACTGAACGAAAATGTAGATAGTTTGATTTAGGTTTGGTGTGGAGGCCGCGTGAACGCGAGCCACCACTGCCACAAATTATGACATGCACATGCTAGGTAGACCCCCCTCCCAAGTGCAATGGAGGTGGCCTTCCTAGGTCATCGACCTTCCTGATCATCGATCGGCCCCGCCTAAGTAAGTGTGTCATACACCTTCCCATTTTCCCCCTTCATACCCCTCCTTTTCATTATTTCCATTCCCACTTCGCATGCTAATGTTATTGTTTGTGCCCGCGTAATAATTGTCGGGGTTAGGTGTAAGATTTGGGTAACTTTAGTCGTAAGGGTTTGCTTAATGAGTTGGACGATTTGCAGAGTCATATTGTAGTTTTCTCAATGAGTTGGACGATTTGCAGAGTCATGCTGCAGACGAGAATGCATGCAGATTACAGAGAACTTGTGAAGCTTGCCCATTTCTACCAAGTGAAGTTGCTCTTGTTGCTCCTTGTGAAATTAGACAAATTCGTTTCCAATGAAATTATGGACAAATTCATTTGCAATGAGATTGTGAGTAATTTTGAAGATGGCTTATTTATATGACTTGGAGACAACTAGAGAGGCGTCTCTAAATCTACATGCATAATCCGATTTATGGGTGCCTGTCTCCTTAAAAAACCGAGCAATCCATTGAAATTTCATTAAAGAGAACTAAAGTGAACAAATTTCTATTTTTGTCTAAGAGTTAGTT
>JASDQU010235549.1:0-12527 GCA_032191745.1 Picea mariana | reverse complement strand
TAAATCTGAGTTAATCTTAATATTATTTGATCTTAAAGTGGATTTGTTTCAAAGAAACTTAAAACTATATCCAAGTCTTATTTTTCTTTCCTAAGATGAAAATTTGATAGATCACAGATAACTGCTTTACCTAGTGAGTCGACATTGTTGGCAGCCCAACCACTATCTCGTTTTGTGTCTCATTGACTTTTGAAATACAAAATTGTTTCTTATGCTCACTACCTAGTATGTCTTTACATGTCATACTAATTGTGTTTCTTAGGTTTGAGTATTAGTGTTAATTAGTCATATTTGGATTTGTAATGTTTGTGTGATTTTGTAGTTAGCATTTATTTATCGTGTTTTCTCTATTTCAATTTCATGACTGTAAAGCATGAAATTGAGGTTCTCCTTTTCTTACAGATCGTTGACTAAACTCTTGTGGCAATATATCCCTTTGCATAGGTTAAAGGTCATTGTTTCTTCTCTTCAATTGAAACTCTAAGTCAAAATATTTGAACTAGGTTTTATTGATGGCCATATGAATTATTGAAAAAAAAATCCGAACATAACTTACAACCTAAAGGAGAATTGGCCCCGATATGAAATATGTGTGATCATTTTGACTTAATCAAACCTAAGACTACAACCTAGTTAAAACTCATGGTGGAATTCGATTCTATTAAAATCTCTCCTCTCTGAATAGCCTAAGTGCATATCCTAACACTTTCCACTCTCATATCAAAATACGATGCTAAGTAATGCTGATGTAATAAAATGATCGATTAGTTTTCCTTTGAATTATTACCCTGCAAGTGTGATGATGTTCTTGATTTCGAGTTAGTCATTCGTGGCAAGTAACGAGGGTTCCGTGAGTTTAGTGGCTTTGCAATTTTTTTCCTCTAGCTTTCAAAGTTAATCAAAAATCAAAGTGGTAAATAATGGTAGCACCGTCTCAATTCCTTAGATTTCAATTTATCACCATGTATGCCAGATCAATCTCTTCAACTATTTATGGGTTCGGGTTGTTGCAAGCACAAGGTTTTTCTTTTGATAAACATTGTCGTCGTTTCTTCTGGTCCACCACCTACGCGCTCATGGCCCCCGTAGTTAGGATGGATCCGAATGGCTCACAAGATTTGTTGTCTCATGATGACACGGTGGATAGCATGGTTCAGTTTGGTTGGGTAAATTTTATCCAATCCTTCGATGGTTTTAATATAGAGGTTTCTTGAACTTTCGCCAAGACATTCTATGGAAGTAGGGCCAAAATAGGTGATATTCAACTACAGGTTACTGAAGAATTCATAGCTAAGGTGAATGGTTTACCTCAGGAAGGTGATCAGTGGTTCAAAAACATGAAAGTAACCAACATTCCCTGGCATTCTCTGTTGGTATCAAGTAAATAACACTACCATGTAAAAGGTATGCCGATAGAATTGTTTAAAACTTATTCGCATGGTTTATTGTTGATCATAAAGCAATTTGTCACTTGTGAAGGGAATTATGGGTTAGTGTTCTTGTGCCACATACCTCTGTTAATGGTTTTTCAAGGATTTAGTTTGAATGTGCCATTCTATTTGCTTAAGATCCTGTGAAAGATGTCAAAATTTTATCAAAGGCCTAACCACGACCTTGAGTCTAGCTTATTTCACCATGGTTTAATTTACATTTTGGTCAATTTCCGTTTGTTTGGTGCAGGAGATGCCTGGAAAGATTTTCTTGTGAGAAATTGATTCTTACCCCTGAAAATTGATCCCGCCACCGACTTAACTCAGGGTACTGAGGAACCCATTTCTCCAAATATTTCATCTAATTCGCTTAATGATTTTTGAATCGAAGTTCAAGTCCAAAATGACTCTGTCATCCTACCCGATGATCAAGCCGAGATTCGTTCTATAACTAGGATTGCATCCAAAATACATGAGTTTATGCCGAAGAAACCTTTAGAAGAGGTCCTCAGTCGTTTAAGGGATGAGTTGTTAAATGTTGTTGGACACTCACAACCTTTGATACCAGTAGTCAATGAAAAATTTAAAGGGCAGGGAAAACAAATTAGGAAAGATGTCTGTGATACTGATTTTAGAAATAAAAGAAGTGAATGAATCTTGTTAAGAATGACAAAGAACAAACATAAACAAGGGGGTAATCCTATTCCAACAATTATAATAGAAGAATTGGACTCTGTCAAGAGTGTAAGCCCGAACGTAGACATGGATGATCATCCTCAGTATGATTTAGTTTCAAACTTACCTCTATTCCTCCAGAAATATGAGGGATTCCCAGGAATCCATAGTGATTTAAAGAATTTGATGGCACAGGAAAAGACCACAGACTCAGGCTACAAGCAACCTCTCCCATATCATGAATTTGTATATTGTAATGAGTGTACATCATGGATTCAAATATAATAAAAAGACATCCCATACCTACAAATGTGTCTTAATCAGATGTTAATGCAAAATAGAGATCTTGAAAGAGAAAATCGAGATTTCAGATATGAGCTGCAGCGAATTCCTCCTCAGGCAAACAAAAGATTCAGAAAATCTGGGGATATCATCATTAAACATGCAACTAATGTCAATGTTGTTATGAGTTCAAAAATGCATGATTCTTCCTTTTCAAATGTTTGATTTGGTAAATAAGTTTGTGGTTTTTTTTTAATTATTTTGATTGGTTTGTTAAAGCATGGTTTGTTACACGATTATTAGACTAGGTACAAAATCATAGATTCTGTAGCTTGTCTTAAGTTAGTTATGAGATTTTTGATTATATTTTTTGATTATTATTGTTTTCAGGTCTCAATAAGGAGCGTAAGAGATATTCTATACATTGTTGGCTCATTGGAGAATCATAAAATGTTTCTTATTTGCAAATAGTTTCTATTTCAAACAATGAAGAGTGTATTTTTGAAATTTTTTATAACAAACTCTTGCTAAGTTGTTATAAACATTATTGTCATAAACTTAAGTTAGATTTTGGTTTGAAGACTCTATTTTCAGAAGATTTGTCTCTATCCTATGGGTATGAGTAATGGATCAGTTTAGTGTTTAAATACTTGGTTAAGATTTGATAGCAAAAAGGGATTATTTTTTTTTTTGAGATATGGAATACAAAATTTTTATTTGAGAAATATGGAATTACACTTTAACCAAGGATTTCGACCTATGAGTTAAAGATTTCAATGCATATTTTATAATATGGGTATTTTGATTTATATTTCTCCAAGTATTTGATTATGTATCGATTTGAGATAGCTTTAGTTTGCCGAATCATTGCATGATTAATTGTTATTATTTATGTGTTAATTTTTCCAATCTTTTATTAGTCCTTAATCCCAAAATCATATAATTTCAGGTGATTGCATTTATGTGAGGCAAATCTTAAATATGTATTGAATTTGTTTATATATTTTAGATTTGCACAAATCCATTTATCAAATTGAGAAATTTGTTTCTTAATATAAAGGATTATTAATATCCTCACCTGGGGTTAACCAAACATAAAGTTGCAGAGTAAAGTGACTTTTCTTTGACATATGTAAGGTCTGATAAATATAGAAACTGTCTGTCATAGATTTATCTTGAATAGGCAAGTTGCAGGAGAAGATTGCTACAAAAAGACACAATTAGAATTCAATTTTAGTTGTTGATTAGTAACATGTTAGTTTGTCTTTTATTAGTGTAGTTTGTTCATTTTATCGAATGAATGAGAATTATCATTTAAACTTAAATTGCTTTGTTCATTTAAGTTATATCAATGCAGTTTGCATTCATTCCTTTTTGTGTGGATTTTATTTATTCGTAGTTAGTCTTGTATGTTTATCTGATACTTAAATTATGTTTAAACACTTAGTTTCACGAGGCTTTATGTAAACCTTGTATATGTATATATGCATATTATATATATCTTGTAAATAAAGGCTTACAATATTTATATATTAGTGAATGTACATATTAATTTCATGTAGGTAGATAGTTATTTTTGTTTTCCCTTTCGTAGTTTACCTTGGTGTTTTCATCGGCTAACGAAGCCGTAAAACCTGTTAGGGTAGGTTATTTCAAACAACTTGGGTTACTTAGACAACCCTAGAATGTATCTTCCCTTCCCGTTGACGGTGTTTTCACATATTCTTGTCAACACTTCCCCAGTTTCCATATGTCTTCATATCTTATAGATGTAATGTGTATCACTCACAATTACCCAAACATGGGATTGAGTTGGTTTCTCACCATCGCTTCTATCCACATCTACTGCAAGGTGCTTTGGGAGCACAAATACCGAATATACTATCAAAGAATTTGTGAACACTTCCTTGCCCCATTGTATGAATTTATTTTTTTCACTTCCCCACCTTGTATGACAGACAAGGCCATAGAAGTCATAAGAAGGATTGGGGACTAGTATTTAATGGAGCATGGTACCTATATGAGAATATATGGTGTGATGAAACCACTCCACCTACTCCCTCGGTTCATTCCTGACAAACTTGTGCTTTAGGAAGTGGCATATCATAATATCATACATGTGGTTGGAATAATTCTATACAGATCAAAAAGAACAATTTGGCCTCTACAACCTCTTTACCTTGGAAAGGATTACTTTGAAAACACCAAGCAAGCTCAAATGGAAGTGGATGCCTTAATTTCCTACCACTTTGGAGAGGAAATATTAAGGAGGAATGACCCTAAGAAAATTATCAAAGAGCACTTCAATAGCATGAGACTCCTGTATGAGTACACCACTGATTTCTGGGAAGAAGAAGAGGTGCATCAAAATGCTAGAACTTACGACAAAGTTATATTCAACAGGCATGGTTGGCAAAAAGGAAGGATCACGGATGAAGAAGTTGCAAGAGAGGCAGCCAGAAAAGATGTAGAGTGAGATGAAGCTGAGAGATATTCTCCCATATTTGTCTCAACTCATTCAGGTTCTGTAGAAGAGAAGGAAGAAGCACCCGTAAATAAAAAGAGAAGGTGCTGAAAAGGAAGAACGACACTAAAAGGAAAAAAAAAATTAGAAGACGACAAAGCAAAGGTCAGGGAAGAAAATGAAACTAAATCTTAAGTAGGGGAAAAAGATGTTGTGGAAAAAGAAAAGTAGCTGGCATAAGCAACAAGAGTAGTAGCAGAATTAGTAGAGAAGGTAGAAAAAGAAGTAGTGGATAAAGTTGTTGAATAAGAAAGACAGAGAAAAATTGTGGAGAACAGAGAAGGTGATGCACACCCGATGGAATTGGATATACTAGGAACATCCGATGAAGGTACAAGAGTGAAACAACAAGCAGAGGTTTAGGCCTAGGGCCCTTGGATCCTTTTTTACCAATAGAAGTGTTGGATCTGAGAAGATTCACATAGGATAGTAAAATTGGTAGAATTGTGTAAGAAAGAGTTTAAAAAGTTCCAATGATAGAAGGAGCACCCATATCAGTGGTTACTCAAGTCCCTATTACAGGATATGTCAAAGAATACCATGGGGCTACAAGTAAGGTCGATTCTGCATTCATGGATGTAACCATAGATAATGTAGAAAGGTTATGCCAGTATAATCAAGAGAAAGAGGCAAGGATCAAGGAACTTGAAGAAAGACTTCAACAAGTAAAGATCGATGAAAGAAGTCTCCTCATATTTAATTCCAGTGCAGAAAGAGTTGAGAATTATTTGGAAGATTCCATCATTGACATGTATGCCAATATACAACTCTTCCAAAATGCGTCTAGAATAGTCATTGACCAAAACAACCAGATACAAAGGAAGCTGACACAATACAACACTATCCGTGAATGTATAACTCACATTGATACATGGATAACGGAGAATACAGATGTACTTCTTGATATATACAGACCCTCAAAATCATCAAGAAAGATATATTTGTATGCATTAGAGCATTTCCAGTAGATAGGTCAAAGGGAAGATAAAGAGGTAACCAAGAAAATAGAAATATGTTCAAGGACTCACAAAGATGCCCAGGAATTGATAAGGAATGGTCATGTTCCAATATTAGATGAAATCGGGAAGAATTTGGTCACAAAAGAATTGGTGAATGCATTCCAAGAAAGAATGAGATGAAGGAAACATATAGTCGAAGCAACAACCTTTGTATCCAATGATCTCATTGATCAACATATGCTACATCCAGTAAAGCTTCACACTATGATCAATATTTTATGAAAAAATTAGAAAAGGACATGAGATTCCTTGATGACAACATCACCATGAATGACACAACACTGGAACAACTAACATACAAGAGAATGGAGTCCCTATATGATCAGTTGGAAATTTGGGCGACATATCTCCAAAGAAAAAGTTCATAGGGAAAGGACAAAATGACTGTTTTTTCTTTTGTCCTTTTCCTAACCACTTCAAATTTCATCCTTTCTTCCACTTTTCATGAGGAAAGAGAATATGAACAATTTTTGTAACTGCCTCTTCAAGAAGAAGGAAAAAAGACAATTAGGAGTTACTAATTTCTGTATAAAATATAATAGAGGCTCCTTTGGGCATGACTTTTTTTTTTTGTCTTTTCAAGCATTGTGTAGACCCAAGAAATTTTCCGAGAACTTATACATTGTTAATGAATATTGAGAATCCCTCAGGGATAGCATGTTATAGAAGGAATTATGTGTAGAAACTAATCGAAGCATTGAACTACTTCAAGTGAAGATAATTGTTGTTTCTATGGAATGTAAGAGTGCTTTGTTTGTTGTAGACTAATTCTTATACAATCCTTGTCATTCTACAGTTATTGACATTTCTTTGAATATTTCAATGCCTTAAGAATTGTGGGTTATTATAGTAATAAGTTGTTGTGATCTAGACTAATCTGATTAAACACAGATGTATGCGATTGTCTCCAATATTCTTGTTTTGTTACAACTAATTGTATAAAATTTGTGTAAAGTTTTGGTTGCATTATAACTCACCGGTTACTTTAGCGTGCTCCTAGCTAGGATAGGTTAGCATAGATTAACAATAGAGTAAGTGTGTTTACATACATAGTCTTCATCTACATATCTGCATTACATCCACCCACTTCATTGGTACACCAGACCGTAACCTGTACAAAAACCAAAAGACAAGGATAAATGGTAGCTGAGCCAAATTCTGGATGGGACCCCTAATCCAAATGGTGTATACTATAATTAAGACCATGTACCGGGGAGTACCCCTTGCTATTGTCGGGAGAATTTGAACCCACCAACAGAATTGGCGCTAGAAGGAGGTCCATCCTTTATGGCTTACATACATGAATTAAACAATAACTGAAATCAATCTTCGACGATCAATTCCAACTCTCAACCTACCTTGTTCCCTTGGGTCAAGTATGAATAAGAAATTAACTACAAGGAATCAAAGCCTAATTTCATAAGTGCCTTTGGTAGTCCTAAAATACATACTGAGACTTGGTTTTGCATACCACAAGAATAGCTCCACAAAATCCCTAGAATTACTCGTGCTTACACAAAATTGCTTGGAAAATTACCTACAACCTTTGAACTCCCTAGGAGAAAATAAACCTGTGTAGAACGTCCTAAAATGGATCTTGATTTTTACATTGATTTTGTAGACTACCTTATTGAAACTACATTACAAGAGGTCCCAGTACCCTTGAGCAGAGTTGCGTGTTTCCTTATCGAACCTGAAGAAGAATTCGGAGGTGAACAAATAGAAATCACCATAGAAAAAATAATGGGAGAAAAGAAGATTCAGAAAGAAGTTATACCATGATGGAGAGCCCAAGGTGTTCTCAATATGGTTACAGAACTTCATGAAATGTCAAGGAAGTTTGATAAAATCTTACCAAAATTCAAACCTAGACAAACCAAGATGCCTGGAAGATCATACTAATAATTTTTTTTAGCCATACATCTTCTAGGTGTCGAACATGTTGACGTAGTGTGTAGGATATTTCCTTACACCTTTTCCAAAAAATCCCCTACTTGGTATTTCATCCTACCCGCCGGATCTATTACAGACTGAGATAGTTTCGAAAGACTCTTTATGAGAAAGTTTGAAGAAAGAAAAACAATTGCATCCCTGCATAATGAACTAGGAGCCATTAGAATGGACAAGAGGGAAAGAGTAAAATATTTTAACAAAATATTTATTAATGTCTTGATTAAGTTTCATCATGAGGTCATTCCTTCTCAGTCGTTGGCCATTGAATATTATACAGATGGATTAACCCCCTCCATAGGGATGTTTGTAAAATGATCTAATAGAAACACATTAGCATTGAACTTTGATGAGGTTGAGACTGTGGAAAGAGAGTTATTTTCATATGACCAACATCCACATTATGAGGAAACTAAGTTGGTTGGGAAGAAGGCATTGCTATTAACTAATCCACCTAAAAAGGAATCCAAGGATATCGATAATGTGGTCAAAATGGTTAAGAAGTTATCCAATGAAGTGGTGGACCTTAAAAAAAATGTTGGTGAAGGATCATCGAAGCCACAAACTTTCCACCCAATCTTTAATAAACCAAACAACCCGCCACAACCACCTGAACCAACACACATGAATTTCAACTTGGACAGTTTCAGTAACGATAATTTTTTCTCTTATCATCAACAAAATCATGCTGAACGAACAAGTCCCCAGTGAATCAACTCTATGACCCTGGTAATAAAATAGTTTCTATATCAACAAAGTCTATATGATGAAAGCCATGCACAAGATCCTTCTGATACTACTGAAGAAACCCCCCCAGAATCAATTATGCCCTTTTGGGACTGGTGTGTATAATTAGATGATGAACAGATTGAAGAAATCCTTGCAGGGGATACACAGGTTGTTAAAGTCGTTGCCCCAAAAGGTTATAACTTAAACAAAAAAGGTCCACTATATGACCCCACGTCTTCCAAAGAAGATAACGTTCCCCTCAGAAAAATAACACCTCCCCCTGTTCTCCCCAAACAAAGCAACACAGTTCTAGAAAAAACTAATAATAAAATTGGCAAGACTGTTGTAGAAAATAAAGATAAACCAAGCACATCTAGTACTATTGGGAATAATGAAAAGGTGATTCAAGGAAAATATGGACAAGCTAAGAATGATTCAAACTCACACGCCTTGGATTATAATGTAATCGAAGAAATGAAGAAGATTAAAGCTAATATTTCCATGTTTGATATTTGCTCCCTTCCACAACAACGTGAACTTCTACACGATGCTTTCAAACCCCATGAGACTGAAACAGAAACTATTGCATCTACTGAAAGCTTGATCCCTGGAAGAGATGCATAAGAAATACTCAAAGTGGAGATAGCAACAATTATAAACGCAACAAACATATGTGCTTTTTCGAAATCTCAGGTACCACCTTTTCTGCTTACTTATGAGATTTTTAATTTTAATGTACACAATTGTTTGGCAAATTCTGGCCCCTCTTCCAGTATCATGCCATTTTTTGTTTGCCAAAAAATAAATGATGTCCCACAAATAACGAAAACCAGGATCATCCAATTAGATATGACATATGTTAAAGTAAAAGGGGAACTCATAGATGCTTTAATCAGATTGTCATCTGACTCGAGAGTTCATCAGAATATAGACATAGTTGTGGTAGACATACCAGAGAGTTATGGTTTTGTCTTAAGCAGAGATTAGTCAACCAATATTCATGTTTATTTCATTACTATTTGGTCTCATCTATGGATTCCTTATAAAGGCAGAGCCAATCAAATTTGGGTTAACAATGAAGCACACATGAAGCACACAGTGATGGAATTGGAGGGTAAAAACGATCCCATAAGATTTTCTCATTCTGTCTTGGGGAATTATTTTTTCGAAACCAATTATGGTTGTTATGAAGCTCAAACTTAAGAAATACTTTCAAAACTATAATCAGGCATCCACCCATGAATACATAATGGCGCCTGTCTAGTACTAACTAAGGATTTAGTTTGACTAACAAGACTAAAATTCTTGATATGTGGACCATGTTCTTCGACTGATCTAAAAAAAAGGATGGAGCTGGCATAGGATGTGTCGTAATTAACCCTAGCCAAGGAAAAACATGTTGGCATGTTTTACAGGCAGTGTATGCTTGTCATTGATGGCAAGTACAATAGCGATGATGGCTTGAGTACAGGTATAATGTGCCAGGCGGGCACCAGAAGTATTTTGGAAAGACACAACAGAGAAAGCTCGAGAAGATCAAAAGTGTAACAATGAAGAGCAACAGTGATCATTGGATCCAATTAAGAATTCCCGATGACTGTCAGATCTGAATCCATGCAGGAGGACACGTGGTCACAGATCATCATTTCACTGACTAAAAGGTCAAAGGCATGAAGTGCTCTATCATTCCAACTCGCGAAATGCGAAATGATGAAATGATCTGAGCCATCGGATCGAGGATAAATCTAGACCATCGATCCAAGAAGGACACATGGCAAAAGATCATCATTTCACTCATTGAGAGGTCAAAGGAAGGAGTGCTCTAACCTCTCTAACTTGTGATATGAGAAATCGTGAAATAATCTCAGTCGTTAGATCGAGTATTGATATGGATCATTGATCAGGCATGAAGAAGGCTCATGAATTTGCAAAATGATCCTAGTCATTGAAGCCAGAGGACACATGGAAAAAGATCGTCATTTCACTGACTAGAAAGTCAAAGGAATGGGGTTCCCTAACCTCTGGAACTCGCGATATACGAAATCGTGAAATAATCCTAGTCGTTGGATCAAGGACAAATTTGGGCCGTCAGATCCAGGAGGTGAATGTGGCAGAACACGTCAGAAAGGACAGGTGGAAGACTACGTTAGCATTGACATGTGGCACGATCAGACAACGACAAGTGTCAAGATGATTTGGCATTTCAGGCCATTGGAAATCATAATTCTGAGTGACATGTAGCAGCCACTCAGGTCATGACACGTCATCGAGTGACGCAGGAGTGACCTCACTCCGGGAGTTTTGCTTCGGGAGTTTTAGCTTCATCACTCCCCCAAAGTCCCAAAATCTAAAGTACCGGGGAGGAGGATAGCCATTGGATCAATGAGAAATCTTGAATGTTGATCTGGAGAGCGAAGTGCTTATTTGATTGGCGAGTGGTCATACCTCATGGTCACATTGTCGAGAGCTGGAGAGAAGGGCTAGAGAAGCCAAGCTCTATTTCGGTGTTCGTGACATGGAGAGTCAAGACGACTAATCACAGAATCCCTGAAATGTGAAAGTGAGAAATACATTTTTGAATAAGGCTGCGATCACATCCAGTGGTCACATCTATGGAAGATGGAGGAAGGAGCTAGTGCAGCCAAGCTCCATTTCAGGGATCATGACTTGGAGTGTCGAGACACTTCATCACAGAAATGACAAAATGATGAATGCCGAAATGCCGAAATGACGATGTAGGCGGTGGTCACCGCCAGTGGTCACGTGAGTGGAAGGAGCTAGCATGGCTTGGCTCCATTTCAAGGTTCACATTGTAACTGCTAGAAACCATTGATGGTTTATGCCAGAGGACTCGAAGATATTTCAAGGTGATCACCAGAGAAGCTGAAGGGTCTCGAGGCATCTTCCAATGGAATGAAGGGTGTTCATACAGGCTATTGACAGATGGAAGACCGTTGGAGCCTAGAACTACAACAGAGGGAATGAGCTCGACTGTGACAAAGAAGACGAAGAGTCTCAACTGCTGGAGAGGATAAGGAATCTTGGCATAACGCTCAGTGATGATGAATGCATGGGTTTAACCGCCAGAGAAGCTGAAGAGTTGCAATGATGATTAGGTAGAGCACTCGACATGAGGAGAACATGCAGAAGCATTGCAAATAGAAGATGTAGAAAATCCACAAAGAGTATAAAAACACAGAACAGAGAAGAGACGAGGCTGTTGTTGAGAGTGATTCATGGGTGTAGAAGGAGGTAGAGTGCAGCAGCGGAAATGCATAGAAGAGGATTGGTGCATAGAAGGGACATGGCATACAGAGCATAAAAGGCAGAAGAACATAAAGCACAAGGAAAGTGTGTAGGACGACACTGATGCAGGAAAAGAAGAGCAGTGTAGCTGAATAGTGATGAGACCGGTAAGCCATTGATAAATATTGTATCACTGTGATAAATTTACAGATAGAAAATTTTATTATCAGGGTGGTAGGGAGGTGCTAGGGAGGACTGTTGTCCTCAGAGGTTCAAGTGGGTGCTTGAACATAGGGAGTTGTAGCTTCCATCTGGTTGTAGCCAGAAAAACTAGGGTGGCATGGTGGTGCAAGGGAGAACATTATTTCTCTGATATATAGGTCGGTGCCTGTGTAACTGGAAGTTGGTGCTTCCATCCAGTTGGTGCTGGAAAATTCAGGGAGTTGGTGCTTCCTTCTAGTTGATGTTCTCTTAGCACTTGCAACACAAGTCTAAGATGCTCTTCATGCTCTTTTCTGTTCTTGGAGTAAATTAATATATCGTCAATAAAACAATTAAAAATTCGTCTAGGAACTTGCTGAGTACATTGTTCATCAAGCACATAAAAGTGGCAGGGGCATTGGTCAACCCAAATGGCACTACCACAAACTCATAGTGACCATACCTCGTTTG
>JASDQU010235548.1:1077-17085 GCA_032191745.1 Picea mariana | reverse complement strand
CTTGGAGGCTAATAACCTAATATAAATTATCTTCTTGAGCCGACAAGTCTTCTAGGGTTATTAGCCAACTCATTAGGGTTTCTCTTGCTTCCCAGAGTATTCTATTCTCGTCAGTTTTACACGTGGAGGTAAATACCTCCCGCAGCTACCATAATATCAACAGAAGGCTCCTAATATGCCCAACCTCTATGCTCACTTACAACCATCTATATGTCATCCAAGGTTTGCAAATTCCTCTTTAAAAGTGATGAGTTGGTCAATATCTAGATTGGTTCATGCCATTGCAATGGAGAACACAACATGAGAAGTGTAGAGCATGAGCATGAGAATGATAGAATGGATGACAATAAGAGAGTTGAGGGAAGTGATGGTCGAATTTCCTTCTGACAAAAGAATGATGTACTCTTATGCTTTCTCATAATGATTGTACTCAACCCATGCTTCAATAACAACGTGATTAGACTTCTTCGTCGACCTCTACATGCATTTAATGATCAAATTTTAAGTCAAAGGAGGCGAGACACTTCATTTAAGGTGGTGTGTGATAGAAAAGGAGATGAGATCTTAGGATGACATTTAGCAATAGAGAATTTCTTTCCCACAAACCCCCTTTCCTCTTCCCATCTAGTGGAATCATAGCCCTTCTCATGCTCTCCGCGGTCATCTTGGACCATGATATAATATATTCCAACATTAACATCTACATAGCTTGAATTCACCATTGCAAATCTACCACATGGTCCATGGAGTATAATTACATCATCTTCATGCCTAGCCATTTACTAGTTGGGCATTGGCCTTGAGCTCTGCACTAAAAATCCATACTAGTATATTTATCCACAAGATCATTTATGTATACTCACACGATTCAACCCTATTATTTTAACCACATTTACAATTTATACATAATCTGATCCAATACATTCTAGGAGTCAAAACCAGGGTATTACAAATGCCAACCATAACAATGCAGTTTTGTTGGTGTATTAGTAGGATGAGAGTAAAGAGTGATAAAAATCATCCATATGAGGTGCAATTTGTAGATGTGGCTAGAACTGTTTAAATGTTACGGAAATCTCCATAGCCCTAGTTCATAATTTTTTATATACTCTTCGGTATCTAGGTGTAAAGGAACAGATTTTTTATGTCGAAATGGACTTTTACAGCTTTGGTGTCGATGATGGTTGAACCATTTGAATGTGTTTCTCTTCCAAAGCACCATTTTCTTCTTTTAAACGTAGGATATGTTCAAGAAAATGTGGATTAAGGTTCAACAGCATTGGTTCAACAGCATGGAAATGTTGTCATCGATGCCCACAACATTTACTTGAGCTTCGGGCGTTGCATCTACAGAGTCTTGAAAAAGGTAGTGAGAATTAAGAAATGGAAGATTTGCAGGTAACAATTGAGATGCTAGCATTATCCAAAGGTCTTGATTTGAACAAGTGGACATAAACTTAGTAGGTACATGGATCTTAGTATTTGAGAGGACCAGTGTTGTTCTTTATTTATTTATATGAAGAGTTGTTTAAAGTGTTCGACTTATGTGGAAATACCATGTTGATTTGAATAAGTGAACATGAACTTAGTAGGTACATCGATCTTATTTTTTTCTAAGACAATTGTTGTTCTTTTAATTTATTTATGTGAAGCTATTTATGTGAAAATGAACTTAGTAGGTACATCGATCTTATTTTTTTAATTGTTTTTCTTTTAATTTATTTATGTGAAGCTATTTATGTGAAAAGTATTCAACCTATGTGGAAATACCATATTTATGTGGAAATACCATATTTATAGAACATGGTATACCTTCTCTGCGTTTTAGTTTCATGGAATTTAAACTATGGATCTGGTAACAAGGTACACCTTTTGAATTAACAATAAATTTATAGGTGTTGTCCATCTTATCATTTCAAGGTATATATGGTATAGATCAACCTATCCTGCTTAGCTATCATCGTGGAAATCACTACAATTCTCTTATTGATTCACAGCTATAGACAGTTGGTGTAACTAGCATGGAAGAGTAGATCCTTTGGATCTGCGCTTGAATTTGTTTGGGCTTCGGATGGATAATATGCAGTTCGAGAAAGTACTTGGGACCAAGATCAAGAATTTTAGCAAAACATTTCAGGGAAGCAAGAGCATTCGTCCAACTTTTTTTGTTGAGTGTATTTATGGGAGAACCTTGTTGGCTATATGCTCAAATGATATTGTTAGCTTCTATTACTTGGCTGCCCTGTAATTTAGTGAATAGATGTTATAGTAAAATAATATATAAAGTGAACTTTTGTCTGCGATGAGTGAGTGAATCCGTGCAGATCCCTGGGTTGGGGATTGTTTTATTTAGCCTTACCTGTAATCAACGGAGAGGTAACTACCCTGTGCCATTTGGATCGGCCAATGTATCTATCCAGCCATAGTGGAGTGTACCTAATTGACAAAGAATTCAATGTGATGAGTCATACATTATTGCTTAGCTTGATCAGACTCTTGTTACGCGTGGAAATTTGCAGAGGGCGAATACTAGTGTAAACCAATAGCCCAAGAAGAGGAGATAGGGATTCCAAAGCCATATTTTAGCAAGCTGAATGTAAAATAAAACATCAATAAAAATGAAATCAAGGATGGTCTGGAAACTTTTGTCTACGCAAAAAGAAATGGCCTCTCATGGAAAATGTCCTCCTACAATTTCTTGGGAAAGAAAGAAAGACTATGGAAGAAACTAATCTGGAATGGATCATTTTATAATTTGTCATCTATTTTGGTATTTTTTGGGTAGGAAAATTGAATTGGCTTGCAAGGTCCATTTTAGTGGCAAGTCTCAGTTTTGGAGATTTGGAGTCCAAAACCTTCCAGAGCCGATTTTGAGGCATCAAAGAACACTTTTGGGGATCAAAACTTTATGAACATAGTTCACATCCCTTGATGTTGTTCTACACATCGAGACATTTCCAATGGTGTGAAAATCACCTCAATTGGAATTTGAATGCGGAAGTTATGTTTCCCACAAGTTGACTTACCTTGTTAATCACCATGGTACCAAGTGGATGCCATGTCAGCCCCCATTACTCAAGTGTGGGACTAGTCATATGCGGGCTTTCAAGAATATTATAAAAGGTCGAAAACCTTAACACTAATTGAGGTCAAAGCATGCAAAAACCCTAACCCTAGATGACTATTAGACTGTGTTAAATATCAAAGTGCTAGGAGGAGAGGGGGTTTTATTTTTTTAGCATTATAGTTGTTCCATAGTTGAGTAAAACATCTAGGAGTGGGATTTGAAATCATAACGGAGAAGAAAAAAGATTTTGTAGCAATCATTCAATCCACAGTGTAAAACGAAACTCCATAGTGAGTGCCCATTTCTTTGTATTTGCATTTTCATAACTACAAAAGAATTAATAAAATATAGTGGAGCATAGGCTTCACATTCTAGCTGCGTTTTTTCTCATTTCAAGATTCCTAGGATATATTTTGTGGTCATTTATGTGGATGGTGTGTTTATTCGCTTGTTCTTTCATTTCGTATTACAATTATTTTCATAAATTTGAGCAATTAGCTATTGATAATAAATCTGAGATCTAAGAAAATAAATTTGCATAATAAAAAATGTCAGCATAATACAAGATCTGTTGTGATCTATTGTGCTAGTGGAATATCCACAACAATTTACAGATAATATTGGTATTAAAACAATTTTCTCTGAGGTATTTGTGGAAAATTGCAGGATCCAAGAATTGGTTTAAAAAGGAAGTCATACAACCCTAGCCATGGTGAATGAGTCCATTCACAACAACCCTTGTGATGCAGCAGAAGAGAGAATTGTGATGTTGGAAGAGTAAATTGTTAATATATCTCGCAAAGTGGCCCTTCTCATGGCGGCTTTAGTGAACAAGTTTGGACCTTTTGGAGAGGTTGGTGGCTTTAACTTAGAAGTTGGATTGGATAAGAAACTGGAAGATAATGAAGATCGAGAAAATGAGTCAAAAAAAGAGCCTGACAAAGAGTAACGAAGTTCTTGTGCCATCACTCCTTTGTTGATGTTTTAACTAATTCACTCCTTTGTTGATGTTTTAACTAATTCCAGATCTTGCCATGTCCCCTTTCAACAGAGCTTGCCATGTCCCCTGGAAAAGTTAGATATGGCAGAAGATTGCTTGAGTGGAGCAGCAGATATGAATGGACAGTTGCTTCTCTATTCTTCTTTGGGAAATGAAAAAGGGATCTCCAAACTTTCATAGATGGCCAGAGATCATGGGAAGAACAATGTTTCTTTCTTGTGTTTATTCATGCTGGGAAAGTTAGAAGAATGCATTCAACTTTTGGTAGAAAGCAATCGCGTACCTGAGGGTGTTGTTATGGCTCGTTCCTAGTTTCAGAAATTGTTTCTCTTTTGCATAATGATCTCAAAAAGGTGAATCAAAAGGTAGTTGAAGCTTTCGCAGATCCAGAAGAGCATCCCTACATGTTTGAAGATTGGCATTTAGCATTTTATGCTGAAGATAAACTAAGAAAATGCAGAGATGGGTATCGTCTTGCTGAGGATAACTTTGGTTATATGGGTATAGTCAGTTCTTGTCAATGATAATAGAAAGGAAATAGTCATCTCATAGATCAATGACATGCCATTATCTTAATGACTAATTTATCTTTACTCGGATCCTCCTTCCATTCATATTGTGAGCATTCAGTGTGTCATACCCCTAGCCATTTCCTTCCTCTGCACATACTGTGACTCCAGCTACAACAAAGTTTCTATTGCATTGGTTGCCACAATATGTGCATGATCACCAACTGCAGTCTTATGCAATTTCTCTTAGACTTGTGTCCACTTGTTTGCATATTGCAAATTGGAAACATTTGATAAATTTACTGTTATATTAACTTAAGAATGAATGGCTTGTTTCACAAGAGCACTCATAATAGCATGCTGGTATGCTATCTCTACATTGTGGATTAAATTATTGACAATCAGCTTTGCATATAATATCAAGAAATTTGAAGTTTCGAAGCCATCAAGGTGCATTGGTTTCATTATCTCATTCAACATGTAAGCATTGTACTTGTTATTTTTACAAAACTATGGATGGCAAATTAATGTGAGGTTTAATAAAAAATCATTTTAGGATAGTAGCAGAGACCATGATGCATAAGGGGTAGAAGAGGTTGGAATGGGAAAAGTAGATTGTAAATGGACTGTGTTAAAGTGTGAAATACACGGTGATGAAGAAGGGAAGCCAGAATTACAAAGCATGGGTTTGGAAATCATAGCAAGAGGGCTTACCTATGTACAGCAGTGACTCGAAGTCAAAAGATTCGAGTTCATCATTGCTCAAGGATAAGACAGTTTCTTTATATTATCGATCTCACCTTTTGCGAGCGAAGAAGGTATAATCATGAAAATTATCGTCAAGATTGTATCGAATAGTCATATTAGGAAAATGACAAATTGTGGAAAAAGAAAACTACAAATTGTGGAAAAATAATAAATCTTCGTCATAAATCAAAAGTTGTGTAATATTAAATTTGTATAAAGTCTTTTCAAGAAAAAAGACAAACATGTAGGGGAAGTTGAGAAGTTTAGATTGAGGATATTCAAAGATCAGAGAGAATCAAAGGCCAAAAGCGACCAACAAAATTGTTTAAATAGAGTCCCTGTACTCAAAACAAGATTGTTTAAATAGAATATAGAATCCTTGCACTCAGAAGTAGAAGATTTTTGCTGATAAAATTCTTGCACTCAAAACAAGATTGTTTAAATAGAATCCTTTTGCACTCAAAAGAAGAAGATTTTTGCTTGACAATATAAGCAATCTTCATATTCATTAAGAAGTTTTTGTTAGCCACGTTTATTGAGAATTTTGAAGTTATGGTGCCAGTATAGACTGCTCATGGTGGTTTGGAGTTCTATAAGATTAGATATTGCAAAGATACACTACTCCTTGTTGATATTTGTTCTTACCCTTTAATATGTTTTGTTAACAAATGGGCATGGATTGTATTTTTCAGTTATAACTGTAGGTTTTTCTTATTTGCGGAGTTATTTGAAAATGTTTGCACTTTGTAATGCAATTAATTTCTTGTTTATTGTTTATATTTATTTATGTTGGTTTTATCCCCGAGGGTTAGTTTAATTGGAGGTATTATGTATGTTGTTGATTAAGGGTTGGACTCTTTTGATTCTCCTAATCAGGACCTTACCCTGTTTACCATCTAATCAAAGTCTTACTCTGTTTACCATCAAATGTAGGGAAATACTCAAAAAATTTCCAGCAATTTCTTTCATCTAAATTTTGTTTTTATTTATAGTGATTTTATGTCTTTCAATTTCTTATTACCTTCCAAGGCAACTGCATTTTACACTAACATTTTATCTACATTCATATATAATTTATGAAATAATAAAATAGTTAATAACAACAATAAGGTTTACCAATTTCCACAATGAAAGGTCTACTTAGACATTTTCCCATGTAAACCTGTGTTGAGGAAGGGCATTAACCTGCATCAAGGGTATCAAATAGATTCAATTGTATAATGAAATTGCCAGCAAAAGAGATGAATATCGACTAATAATAAACTAAAGTTATAACCAAATGTATTTATATGAGTATAACCTAGTTTAAAGTAATCGTTTTTTTTTGTTAGTGTTGATGACTTGTATCATGGCGTAGCTTAAAATTTAAGTATTCTAATTTATTTATTTTTGTTGGTTATTATCATTTGAATTTGACAAATCAATTATTGAAGAAATAGCAATTTTATTTTGAATAAATAGTTTTTTGAATGCATAAATAAATTCAGCATCTTTAAAAATTCTACATCATCCTAAATATGTAATCTAAATCACTAAAATCTATTATTTTATCCATTTTTCTAAATTTTTAATCCAATTTTAAACAAAACTAATAAAAAATAAAACTTAAAACATTTAAATTAAATCATTGTATAATGTTTTGCTTCTCACAATTTAAACATGTAAAAAATTGAATATATTAAAAACATGTAGGATTTTCAACTTAAAAAGCGGAAAATATAGGGAATACTAAAAAAAAAAATTGGCAAAACTTGAAAGCACAAACTAAACTCAAAAGAGTGACGTGAAGTTTAATCATTTTTTAAGTTCTGGAAACAAAGATGTTTCATTCTCATAGCATTTATGGCGTAGCATTACTGGGCAGTTTTAAAATGTTCGGTCATGTGAATACTATCCTAAAAGCAGTTTCAGTAGATAAGGTAAATGAAGAGGCACTGTATAAATCCATTTGATGGATATATTTGTTTTAAATGTTATATATGTAATATGTTTTGTTTAGTGAGAAATTGTTGGATTTACAGATTGTTTAGTGAGAAATTGTTGGATTTGTAGATTTGAGTGAGTAAGTTTATATAATTGAAGTATTTCAAAAGTTCAGAGATTTTTCAGCATGCTAAATCTATTTATACATTCAAAAATGCAATTTAAACAACAGAAAATAGCCATTACCCAACACCATTTTTCAAGCTATTTCAAAATAGCTCAGAAGCTTTTAAACTTTAAACAACCAAACACCAAATCAAACATGAAAAACACCAAATCAAACATGGAAAGGCAGTTTTCAGTTTTCAGGTAAAATGTTTTCATGTGAAGCTCGTGACAATTAGAAGAGAAATGGAAAGTATGCCTTTCAGAAAGCTGATGAATAATGCACAATTGCCCATTGTTCCTTTGAAAACCGAACAGTTGGCGTAGCATTACTGGGCAGTTTTAAAATGTTCGGTCATGTGAATACTATCCTAAAAGCAGTTTCAGTAGGTAAGGTAAATGACAGGGCACTGTATAAATCCATTTGATGGATATATTTGTTTTAAATGTTATATATGTAATATATTTTGTTTAATGAGAAATTGTTGGATTTGTAGATTGTTTAGTAAGAAATTGTTGGATTTGTAGATTTGAGTGGCTAAGTTTGTATAATTGAAATGTTTCAAAAGTTTAGAGATTTTTCAACATGCTGAATCTATTTATACATTCAAAAATACAATTTAAACAACAAAAAATAACCATTAGTCATCGCCATTTTTCAAGCTATTTCAAAATACCTAAAAAACTTTTTAAACCAACAAACACCAAACCAAACCAAACATGGAAAGGCGGTTTTCAGGTTAAGCAAACGTGTACCCGGGTAAAATGTTTTCGTGTGAAGCTCGTGACAATTAGAAGAGAAATGGAAAGTATGCCTTTCAGAAAGCTGATGAATAATGCACAATTGCCAATTGTTCCTCTGAAAACCGAACAGTTGGCAGAATTGCCAGCACCCGTTCACGGCACAGGGACAACGTCAGCTTGCTGACCGCCTTTCCCACCCGCCACTCTTTATTTTCCCTTTATTTATCTACCACAGATAGCCTCATTCATCTTAATTCTCCGCATATTCAATCTCTGGGTACTCAGCATTGAGTGCATATTGCTGCCTTCGTCTAAACTTATTACCGTCGGCCAATATGATCCTCAAAACATCATATTCCGCACCTTTACTCGCTGAATTAGGAGACGCAGAATTCAGCTCCCCGATCAACAGAAGATCAAGCTCCAAAGCGCGGCTACTTCATCTACGCTGCAATTCCTCGGCTTTTGGTAAGGTTCGATCGGAAAACGATCTGCACAAGTTTGACAGAGAAAAAGGAGGGCGCTTTCATGGCGATGCTGCAGATGAGAAACCATCCAGCTATATGCCGAGGATGAAGATGTATGATTATGATGATAGCGCGACGGAGAAATATTCTAGCGTAAGATCAGTTGGGTATGAAGCAGAGATGAATCTGGTAGGCGTCGGTGGTGGGTTTGGCATTGGCGACGGACAAAATTTTTCTGGTGGTGAAGGAGGAGGCGATTCCAAGAATAATCTAGATGGTTATTACAGGAAAATGTTAGAGGCAAATCCCGGGAATCCACTGCTGTTGAGGAACTATGCTCGTTTCTCCTACGAGGTAGGATGTTAAATCCTATATCATTAAGGTTTATGTTTATGAGACAAATAAAAGGAATTATAGTAAACAAGATTGTTGATACGTTCAAATATTGTGATAGTAAATTCTATCCGTCATATTCCATTATAAAAACCAAGAAGAATTTGGATTATATTCATTTTCTTGAAAATTAAACATTATAAAATTAAGGTGATTAACCAAATGAATTAATTTATTTATTTTTATAATTTATTAAAATAAGATTTGATATTATTGAAATTAATAATTTAATTACAAATTTTGTATTTTAATAATTAAATTAAATATTAAGGTTAATGGGACAAATAAAAAATTATAGTTAATATGTTTGAATACATTAGAAATGGCTTGGTCTTGGGAAGTGTTTTTCATCTTCAACCGCTTTAGAGTCACAAAGGTGAGATATTCTCTCATAATATTATCTATATTCTTCCCAAAGGTGAAATATTCTCCCATCTCATGGTGTTGGGAGTTGTCCAACCCATCTTGATTTTCTTCTTTGCACTTTTCAACACTTTTCAAACTCCTTGTGGTATCTTAATTTCTTTTTATCCACTAATTCTTTATCACACCACATATAACTTAGAAGTGATAATATTTGTAATATTATCCATATTCTTCCCCTGGATGGGGTGACATTTGACACAAATGCGTTGGGTGCAGTAAACACCCCATGTCGCCATCCTTCCTCCCCGTCTATTCAGTATGTCCAGCGTTCAATTGGGAAAGATGGTAGTGCACCTGCGTAAGGAGGAGGTTTTAATGGAGCACACACATCGAATGTCGAGGTCTCACAGATCAAGTACACGAACACTAAGAGCCATCAATTCGATCTTTAAGTAGCCTTTCCCCGTCATTTTAGCGGCTTTTATGGAGGTAAGGCATGGATATTGCCATTTCATTCTGGTTTGGTTGTCAGTTTTCCACTCCTCTCTTGGTTTTTCCCCCCTCTAGTGTTCTCACATTTGGGCTACCATTTATGTCCCTACCTTTCAAATGTCATGTGAACAGAGCAAGTTGAAGCGTGGGCTGGCCTATTACAGTTTTGTGGCCCAGCATCGTTGACCTAGTCCCTCTTTGGCTCTTACTCCGCCTCCCATCCCTTCCATAAGACCGGCTAGTCCTCCCTTGTCTGATCAAAACTGGGTTGACGAAGACGATGCCATGACTTATGTCGAAGAGGAGATTCCTCTGGTTCCCCCTCAAGTACCTTTGGATTCTCTCCTGCTCTCTGCTTCAGACCTTCAAGGACCCCATACAACTCTGGACGACTACCTCAAAGTGTCGACCCTGTGTTAGAAATGGTAGGTTGTCCAATTAAGGAAGAGACTCGTCCAGCATGGCTTGAGGAAAAAATTATGGCGACAACGCAATTTGCTAATGCGCCTCAACCTTTTGCAACCCCTGAGCCAGAGACGCTCAGCACTCAAGTTCTCAGACGAACATTTGTAGCGCATCTTCGAAATGGGGCGGGATATGGCCGACCAGCGTCACCGCCAGGATATCCTCATTCCTCGCCTGGATGCTTTGTTTGATTCTCTCTCAAGCGAGCTTGCCAAGCAAAGGTGTCTGACTTGTTGTCAACCTTACATATTCGCTCTTACACAGACACACTCTCCCAGTGTTGATGGCAACCCAGGATCGCCTACTGTTTAGTTTATTTTTTGCTATTATGTTTCCAAGTCCAAAGAGGCTATAGTTACAGTTTTGTTTACCAGTTGTTCTCAACTGTTAACAAAAACATGAATGCTTGTTCTTGGTGGCCACCTGTTCCGGTTTCCATATGTATGGCAGAACAGGTGGCAAGATTCGCCATGTGTACTGCTATGAAGCCTCTTTAAGGAAATACAATTGTTATTTACAAAAAAAAATATTATCCATATTCTGCATGATGGTTTCTTCTTGTATTCCCTAATGATTTAGCCAAGATTTGGCATCTATATGTCAACCCCTATTGAGTCGTTGGTGATTTTGGCTAGAGTTTGAAGCAATTTTGGGGAGCCTCTTTTCATCCATGTTGTTTATCTTGTTCTTGTACGTTAGGTATCTAATCATAGAAATGCTCTCAATGGGGAAAAGGCTTGCTTCTATGAGGAGGATAGGATAGGGTGTGTTGCCCTTAATTTTGAGATTATAAGTTATAAAATTCTTTTGAATATGTTATATCTTTCTCCAAGATTATCTAAATACACTGCAACCCCAAACTTCACTTCCATATAAGATAACTGGAGTGAAGAGTGACGAGAGAGTGTGAGGAGTTTTTTTAATCCCAATGCCAAAGGTCTGCTAATTTACAATTGTTTTCGAGCCCATAATAAGCTTTCCACCCTCCATTTATCATTTTTTCAACGCTATAGTTCCAAATTGAGCTTGTTGTGGATATCGATTCCAAGATACTTGTATGAAGGCACTTCCTCCAAGCTATTGTTGTCATAAACAAAAGTATTGTAGGTGATCCTTTTGGATTCAATTATCATAAACTTTGTTTTGTCAGTGTTCACAGTCATGCCCATGCTAGAGCAGAAGTCCTTGAGGGTTGTTAGTTGTTGCTTACCTAGGTCATAGGGACTTTTCACCATAAGAACAATATCATCAGCATAAAGGAGGATGATGACGACTATACTAGCGAGAGTCGGGCCAACACAGCGTGCGTCCTCCAAACAATCTTCGAACTTATCAATATAGATGTTGAAAATGGTAGGGGATAGGGTACAACCTTGCTTGACTCCTATATTACAGATAATTTATTCCAACCAGCCCTTAGTGTTCCTAAACTTGGCAATAACTTTCTTATATAGCCTTACTGCAACTCAAAAAGGACTTTAAGCTCTTCTAACATATTCAAGAGGTCAGTCATAGGCACAGTGTCAAAAGTTTTTCTAAAATCAATGAAACAACAAAGAAGATCAGTTTTATAATTAAAGCACTCATCTCCAACAATCCTGGTCTTTAACTCTTTTTCCATGGCTTTCTAACCATGTGTCCATCTTCTTTTCCAAAATACTTTCATATAGCTTAGCTAATATAGAGCTAACCATAATAGTCCTATAATCAAAAAGATGGCTTTTAAATAATATGGAGCTAATCATAATGATCCTATAATTACTTTGTAAAACATACAAACATATAAGATTTTAAAATTATATATATATATATATATATATATATATATATATATATATATATGATATTTTAATAACTTTTTTTATAATTTTATATATATAATTTTAAAATTATTAATAATAATAATAATAAATTATTTGTTTCACAAACTCACATATAATATATGTGAGTAGGCTCACATATATTATATGTACCCCTCACATATAATATATGTGAGCCGGCTCACATATATTATATGTGCCTCCCTCACATATATTATATGTGAGCCTATTATTCCAAAATACTTTCATATAGCGTAGCTAATATAGAGCTAACCATAATAGTCCTATAATCAAAAGGATGGCTTTTAAATAATATGGAGCTAATCATAATGATCCTATAATTACTTTGTAAAACATACAAACATATAAGATTTTAAAATTATATATATATATGATATTTTAATAACTTTTTTTATAATTTTATATATATAATTTTAAAATTAATAATAATAATAATAAATTATTTGTTTCACAAACTCACATATAATATATGTGAGCACACTCACATATATTATATGTGTCCCCCTCACATATAATATATGTATGTGAGCAGGGTCACATATATTATATGTGCCCCCCTCACATATAATATATGTGAGCCTATTATATGTGAGTCGGCTCACATATATTATATGCGGCCCCCTCTCCCACCCTCTATAGAGAGAGGGCTCACATATATTATATGTGAGGGGGCACATATAATATATGTGAGCTTGCTCACATATATTATATGCTGCTCACATATATTAGCATTAATAGAGAATATGTATTATAATAATACATATTCTCTATTAATGCCCCGTCTCCCACTCTCTATATTTAAAAATTATTTTATGAGATTTTAAAATTTAAAATTAATAATTTATTATTTTATGAAATTTTATAATTTAAAATTATTAATAATAATAATAAACAAAGTAGCGTTTAAACATTATTTTATGGAAGTTATACTTTTAGGTACTTTATATATATATATATATATATATATATATATATATATATGTGTGTGTGTAAAACTTTGAAAAATTAAGAATCGTTAAATTAATATATCGTTTGGTTTTTTTACATTTTCTTACACGATGCATTATTAAATACAACCATAGATGGTGTGGTAGTTAGATTCGATCTCAAACCTTCTCAGTGATAGTTTCATGCAATAATAATACTGGTGTGAATTGCATTGGGTTTTGTCAGGTTCGTAATGATGTGAAGAAAGCCGAGGAATACTATGAAAGGGCCATATTGGCACGCCCTGGTGATGCAGATGTCCTGTGTCTCTATGCCAATCTTATATGGGAAGTTTACAACGACGAACGCCGGGCTGAATCATACTTCCAGAGAGCAGTGGAAGCTGCTCCAGATGATTGGTACACATTGCTCACTTGCAAATTTCGTGCTGTATTTAAGTGATTTGCTATTCTCGGTGTAGTTACGAGGGATTAATTATCATTCAATGCCGTTTGTGTTTGCAGCTATGTTGTTGCTGCGTATGCTCATTTCCTCTGGAACACGGAAGAGGACAAGGAGGAGGCAGCTCCAGTAAAGGAACTTCGTATGTTTTATAACGGCTCTACGGGCACTGTGTCTGCGTCTGCGTGAACTTAAAATCTATAGTAATATTGACGATCAATTATACACTATCTCATCCATGATGGCCTCAATACGGTGTAGTTGTGAGAAAGAATCCATAGAAATGGCTTTGTGTGGCTATTGCTGAATGCTCTGGTTGATCTGCGATTGATGTCTACTAATGTGCAATAGATGTCTATTATTCTCGATGCAAATCTTTCTTCAAGATTTCTGCAAGGAAAGGAACCAGTAACCAGAAACTTCAATGAGATCCATTTTTGCATTTTCATTTGTGCAAGGAAAGGAACCAGTAACCAGAAACTTCAATGAGATCTCTTTTATATCTTCCATTTTCATAACTAGAAATAGAATATTTGAGTCCACTTCTTTCTCTTTGCTCTTGACTTCTTCTTATTAGCACAGGAGAAGGATGCAAGTCAATCTTCAAGATTTCTGCAATATTTGATTCCACTTCTTTCTCTTTGCTCTTGACTTCTTATTAGCTGAGAGGGATGCAAGTCATTTTTCAACATTTCTGCAATATTTGATTCCACTTCTTTCTCTTTGCTCTTGACTTCTTCTTATTCGCAGAGGAGAGGGATGCAAGTCATTCTTCAAGATTTCTGCAGAGAAAAGAAATCAGAAACTTCAATGAAGTCCATCTTTGCATTTTCATCATATTTCTGCAAAGTGCAAAAAAAGACCAGAAGTCTATCGTTGCATTTTTATCATATTTCTGCAAAGTGCATGAAAAAACCAGAAGTCTATCTTTGCATTTTCATCATCTTCCATTGATTCCTCCTCTGTTGAAAATATAAAAATATGTGATCATTGAATTATTATAACTCCACGTTTTCATCCTAGTAGAGCATGTATTACACACATAAAGATAAAATAAAAACAAGGCTGCGTGGCAGCGCAATACCTGCCAAGGAGTTTAGAAAGCAAATTGTGGAAAATGGGGTCGAATTGTAAATGAAACGAAGTGTTTGGTGCAAAATGTATATCAGGGAAATGTTGTGCAAAATGTATATCACGGAAGATGGGGTAAAAGTAAATGGCGGTCTGCAGGCACAGCAGCATTTAATTTTTGAAAGAATATAGCAAACCTAATTTTTTTGAAAGTATATAACAAAGTAAAAAATTTGTTAACAGTGCAAGATTAAATTTGGATATTTAAATGCATTTTCCATATGGACTGGTGAAAGATAAAAATATATGATGACATAAAATTAATAGGAGATAAATAATATAAAAATTTAAATGCATTTGTGAACATGGGGTATATGTAAATGATGCTTGCATTGTTAAACACCATTTATTTTGAAATATATAAAAAAAGAAAAGTGTGTAACATATAAAAGAGTAGATGCATTTGTTATACAGACTGCTGAAGGATAAGAATAAAAGTAAAAACAAATGCATTTGTTATACAGAATGCGGAAAAATAAGAATAGAGTCTGTAACATATAAAAATTTAAATGCATTTTTTATTTCAAGTATGTCAAAAAATTAAAGTTTGTTACATACTACTACAAATTTTGAAATATACCAAAAAATTAAAGTCTGTTACATATAAACCGGAATTTCAATGTGTTTGTCATGTAGACTGGGATTGGGGCTCCCGCAGACCATTAGAGAAATATGTACAAGAAACAAGATTGTGGAAAAAAGATAAAGTGCAATAATTGCAAAAGAAAATAAATGGAAAGGTATAAGTGTTTGCCTATACCTCTGTATTTAAGAAAGTGGAATAACCGGGTTGAGAAACAAAGAAAGATGCAATGACTAAACTTACAGTGAGGGTACATATGAGCGCTTTGGCGATTTGCTTGCAGCTGTCGTTTCATTGATGTCGACGACAACTACAGTGTCAAGGATGTTCTCCACAGCTGTTGGAATGCCGAGAACTACCTGTTGTCTTTCGTTGGCGGCCTGTTTCAATTGCCTTTCGACTCATTCTTCAATGTAGCTTCTCATTGGGGCGACGTTGATCTCATTCCGGATTTTAATGTTGAAAACTTCATTTTCTAATTCTTAGAAGTCGATAGAAAGATTAGAGAGAGCCTGATGAATTTCCTCATTCTGTACTGCATATTTGACTAGCCAGTCATGGATGTGAGCTTGATCAAATTGAAGGATGTTGTAAAACTTTTCCAGAGACAAGGTATTCAACATAGCAACCTGTTTATCGAACTCTTCCCTGGTTAAGGGCAAAGAGTTTGCGATTAAAAGGGGGTCTTGGAAGTCGTTGGTTTTCCCTGCTAAGTCTATATTTGAC
>JASDQU010235546.1:4811-20494 GCA_032191745.1 Picea mariana | reverse complement strand
AAACTGATTTGCAATCAAAGTATCTTCATATTCTTGTTGTGTTACAGGTAAAGGAGTTGATTTGGAATCAGTCAAATGAACTACAGATTCTTCTTATGTACCATCATTATCTTCCTCCTCATCTACTGCATTATTCTGAAAAGGAGGTAACACCTTTTGGTCATCTTGATTTTTTCTTTCTCTTGGTAAAATCTGGGCTACATTGTTTGGTCTCCTGAATTGATTTGGATTTCTATAACCGCCCTCCTGTGCAGGTCTATTGGGTTGTCTTTGTTCCATATTCAACCTTGCCATCTTAGATGTCAAATTTTTCAACATATTAGTCATTATATCCATTTTAATATCAGATGTTGAATTAGAAGACAAAGGCAACTCTTCTTTTTTCTTTTTTCTATCTCTGTCACTTCTGGATTTCAATTTGTCTGCTGCTAATATGTTTGATTCCACCTCAAAAGCTGCATCTTGCACTAGGATGAGGGTAGTGGCTCTTCTTTCCCTAAGCAATAAGGAAAATTCAGCATCGAATGCATTGGAAAATGTGATTTTAGCTGATGCCTCTGAAGGTTTTAGCTCCTCTGGAATTTTACCGTACATCAAGTTGAACCTTTTGGTAAAATCAAGAATTGATTCTCCTTGTTTCCTCCTTAAAGCACCAAATTCAGTAAGGTAATACTGAAAATCTTTTTTATCTACCCATCGATTGAGAAAGGCCTCATCTAAATCTACAATATCAGCTATTGAGTTAGCAGGCAAACTCCTTAACCACTTTCTCGCTTCCCCATCTAAACTTTGTACGAATAATCTCATCCATACATCAGCATGCTCTACATTAAAATTGTCTGTAAAACTATAAAATGAACTCAAATGCTCTTCAGCAATAACTGATCCTTCTCCATTAAATCTAGGCAAATATATCATATAATCATTTGGTGGAAAAGCATACATGACTTGAGGAAGTACCAGGGGAGCATACCTAGCTGCAACTATTTGGTCCATTCTGTCTGCGACCATATTAGCTGTGTTTAGAGCTTGGGGGATAAGCAAGATTGGTGATGTTGTGGGTGAAACAATCCCTTGTGTTTTACAACTTATGTGTATTGTCCCTGACCCTTGTCTTTCACTAAATGGAGATTTATCTTCTGAACTTTGATCAGCTAATGGACTAAGAAACAGAGGATTATCAAAATAACAATAATGTGTTCTGAAATCTTCAAATGAGAAAGATTCACAAGATGGCGAAGAAGTTTTTGTTTCACTCTTAACACTTGTGATGGGAATTCTGAAATCTCCAGTTTCAGACAACAAGTATGGATATTCCTGTTTAATAAGTGTATTAAGCAACTTCCTTTGTTCTGAACTTAATTCTGAAACATTTGTTGGGAATGAAACTGTATCAGACTTAACAACAGGCTTAATTTCACTTTCGGGTTTCAAATCTTCATTTGCTTGGGTCTTAATGATTTCAGAAGATTATGCCTGAGAATGTTCTGAAGATAATTTCCCTTTTGAATGTGAAGACTTACCGGGAAGAACTTTAGGCTTTCTTAATAATTTTTCATGATCTGGCACTGCTGCTACAGGCTCGGGATCTAGATTTTTCCTTGTTACTGGTCTCTTATTTGATGGTGGAGTATTTTTTGGAATTTTAGGTCCTTTCTCTTCTTTCTTAGGAGCTAGAATTACTACAGAGGAGTCGCCAGGTGAATAATCACAGTCTTTAGAAAATGTCCAAAATCTTGTTCATCGTCAAGATTTGAATCTAAACTTGTTTTTTCCCCAGGGAAGTTATCTTTGTTTCTTCACTCCCCGACAACGGCGCCAAAAATGTTAGTCCCTAAAGTTGCACTCGACTGGTAAAGGCAAGCTAGGGCATCATTGATTTTATTGCAAATTGTTTTTAGAAGGTTTTATAATTTGGTTTTAGTATAATGGTTGAAAACTGGGTCAAGTTTACAGCATGGCATGAAAATAAATATTAAAACATTGCATATCCCATTAGCTGAATAATAGGTAGGTATATAGATGGAGTAAACCAATTCAAGAAAAAGAAGTGAAATCTTCAATTTGTCAATTTCACAAAGTTTAGTTTCAATATATCATAATGAAACAGGGGTATCAGCTTGAAATCATTACTTGAAAAATTATTTCTACAGCAAAATCTTCACTGTATAAATTAACATTCAAGAACCAAAAGCATTGCAATTTGAATAATAAATTCAAGCATGAAGAATGAAATAACAGAGTAGAAAAAAGAAGGTCTAACCATCCATATGCCTTTGCTATTAAGTGTCAATTGAACATACATGCCTATTACAATAATCTCCACAAAAAGTTTCTATAGATCTCCAAATTTTCGACCCCCATACGGTTTGTCTTCTGTCTATTTAAACTACCTATAAACTTCCAAATCCTATTATCTAGGACAGCTTTAAATGACTTGAATCAAAAGTATCCAGATCCTAAATTATTTCACTCAAAATTAGCTTCTACGTCCAAAATAGTCCACAGCTCAACAGCTTTATATAACAAACATTGCCAGCAATACATTTGACTCTACAAAATAGGGATCTTGTTTGACTCTGTAAATCAGATCGAAGTCTTAGCATCTCCTTGATCAAAAACAGTAATTATTTGCCATATCTCCTGGAGCACCTTTAAACAAAATTGTAACCAATCTTCATGTTACCTTTAAGATAAAATCGCAGCAGTGGCTTTGGATTTTTTCTGCTTGAGCTTCGTGGTTAACACAACATTGTGCCAGTAAAGTCTGAAATTGATTTCCCTAAGTTCCTTAAGCAATTCCCTTTGCTCCATCTTCTTCTTTTTAAGACTTTGAATTCTTTCCTGTTGGCGAGCATTACACTGTTCTATCTGCATCTTTTCCTTCTTTAATCGCGTTATGGTTTTCTGAAATTCTTTAATCTTTTCCTTATCAGTTCTTATCTCGACCCTGAATCCTGAACAATCTTCAAAGGGTGCAGTTTCATTCAGATTTAAATTAACACTGGTTTCTTTGGCTTTAACCTGGTATTTTGAGATCAATTCTGAGCTATGTTCTTCTTCAGAATTGGATGAATCCATAGCTCCAGGTACATCTGGTAAGTAATCTGAATCTTCCAAGTAATCATATTTTTCTTCGGGGAATTCACTGATGCCTTTAGCCGTCTCTTTAGCCTTAGCTAATCTAGTTGAAGCTCTCGTTACAGGGCTTGTAGGTGGTGTAAGTTTTCCCTTTCCTTTGCTGACAGATTTCTTGGGAAATGGAGTCTTTTTTGCTTTTTTCCTGGTGCTTGTTTCAACATCCTCATAATCATCTTCTATGATTATGGTGTTTTCTTCTTTAATTTCTGGATTGAACATTGCTTTTGAGTTCAGCCTATACTGATTAGTATCCCTGGTTGAATTTCTCTGAGGTTTTTGTGATACGCACGCAACTTTTTTCCTTTTTCCTTTGACTACAACATTCCTTTTGCTAGTCGATGTCATTTCAGGCTTGACTGTAGTTTGAGCGATGAGATCATTATCTGACTCTGTCTCTCCTTTGACATCTTCCTCAGGAAGCATTTTGATTTCAAGCTCCGATCTAGGTCTCTTACTTTTGCTCCTCTTAGTTACCTTGATATAGAAGATTCATCTTTCATAGGGTTTTCATCAGAAATATCTCAACTCTGTTTAACAGTTTTCCTCCCTCTGCCCTTTTTCGGCTTATTGGATTCAGTGATAGGTTTTAAGAATTCTGTGAGCCAATTCCAAGGATTTTGTATTTCATTCAGGGCAGACATGACTAGGGTTTTAATTAGGACTTGATGGAACAAACTGCCTTTGGCATTAGTGGTAATCGACTGCACTTTCTTGGACATTTTTGTCAAACTTTTAAGCAGGAAATAAGGAAGGTTTAAAGGGTGGTCACCCTTTAGATGCATCAGTATTCTGATATGGTAGATGTAGACAAAAAAAAACTTGCTTCGCAGGTGATGTATCTGTGAATCACCACCAGAGCAATGTGCCATTCGGGTTGAACCCAGCTGCGAGGTATTCCCCTTCTCCAATCTGGATCTGCTTGTCTAGAAGGAGGAATTGATTTACAAATTTGGTAACCATGTGCTCCTTCTTCCACCTTCTTTCCCCCCCAACCACGAGCCTGCAAGCCTTGGCTATAGTTTGCTCTGTCACCAGCATCAACATTTTACCGATTTAAACCTCGTGACCATCAAAGTTCAAAGCAAACTCCATTAAAACCTACTCGTCATAACCTTGAAATGTGGTGAGGAACTCAAACCACCCGGCGTCTCTGAATCTTTGGGCCATCTGAGGGTAGGCTTCAAGAAGTTCGGCACCTTTGGTTCGACTCTGGCAACTTGTTCGCTCCTCTAAGGCGCCATTAAACTCAATTCTACAACTATCGCCCTCGTGTTCCAAATTCCCTTCCTGCAATTGTATATATATACCTGTTGCTTTGAATGGATACCTGTATTTCTCCTTGCAAGGCTGAACTAAACCAACTCGAACCGGTCACATAATAATCATTAAACAATAGGTGATTTTGAAATGAACCCTACGCACATGCATAGCAATTATGTTCTGAACTTGTTAGATTTAGAAATGATTACCAAACTCTCGTGGGAACACACGAACTCTTAACTCAAGATCTTGTTATCATAACTAAATCGGGATAGCAGGCGCACGTTATGGCATGATTATTTGGCGCTACGGGAATAGGCTTATTCCCGTAGCGTGTTTGACAACTTGAAATTTGAAAATTCCAACGGCATAAAAGGAGACACTTCTAGTTTAAACAATGTTTTTCATAATCAAAACTCAAATAAATCATCAACGATTATAATGCAAACCATGAAACATCCAAAATCTAAAAAATGAAAATAGTTGAAAGCAGAAAATGAGGGATGGGTAAAGAGAGTTTAGGATAAGGGTTTCTCACTTAAACCAAGACAAAATTAGAGACTAACATTGGCTCCTTCTGGGGATGTAGTTTTTCTACTAAACTCCAATAACTGGAGACCATTGCCTTTCCTTTATCTCTGATTTATTTATTCCCCTGTGACTATCTGTCTTTTATTCTCTGCATAACTGTAAAAACAAGTCCATTGGGTATATGGAGTCTTTATTGAAAGAAAACCTACTGTACTAACTCTAACCTGTCATACCTTTAGATGAAATAATGATTCAAGAACCTCCCATTCACTGGGCCCCCAAAAATTTCAGTGTTATCTAAATTATGTAGGAGAAAAGTGTTATTGTTCATTACCTTGGTTATCCTAAAAGGACCATACCACACATTATCAAAATTTCTGTGTTTTGCTTTATCTTCTCTCCTGGCATCCCATCTCAATACCAAATCTCCTTCATTAAAAACATCTTTCTTGGTTCCTTTATCAAATGTAGCCTTGATTTTGTTCTGATGAGCAGCAGCTTTCTGGTTAACCTGTTCTCTGGCCTGCTAAACTTCAATGAGCTGAAAAATCCTTCTTTGTACATCATTGGGTTCTTCCTGTTCTTCTTGCAGAAACTTCAAAACTGGCAAGCTCAATTGAGTTGGAAGGATAGCTTATGTGCCATATACCATCTGAAAGGGAGATGTCCCAATAGCTTTCTGTTTGCTAATGCAATCAGCCCATAAAGAAAATTTCAACTTAGAATCCCATGCTTTTTTATTTTCTGCCAACAACTTTTTGACAATCCTTACCAGTGTCTTATTGGAAGATTCAGCCAATCCGTTCCCCTGGGGGTAGTAGGGAGTAGAATGAACCAATTTGATATTGTATTTATTGCAGAATTCAAGCATGGAATTCGACTTAAAATCCTGTGCATTATCAGTGACCAACTTTTTAGGACAGCCAAACCTGGAAAAAATATATCCCTCTAGAAATTCCATGATTACCTTGTCTGTAGTATTTCGAGTCAAAATTGCTTCTATCCACTTTGTAAAGTAATAAGTGGATGTAAGAATCCACCTATGATGCCCTTATGAAGTGGGATTAATTTCTCCAATGAAATCTAATCCCCACTGTTGGAACGGTCCGTGGGCAATGATTGGTTTCAGAGGCATAGATATAAGCTTTTGCTTCCCGACAAATTTCTGACAGGGTTCACATGCCCTGACCTGAGCAAAAATATCTGAGAAGAGAACTGGCCAGTAATAGCCTACTCTCAGAATTTTGAAGGCAGTTTCCTTCCAATGATGATGTCTGTAAACACCATGATGCAGATCTTGAAAGATTTGTTTAGCCTCCTTTTCGTCCACGCATCTTAATAGAAAACCATTGGGATCTTTCCAAAATAGGGTCTTAACAATAATACAATATTTTACAACTCTCAACTTTAATGATCTGTATTTTGATTTATCCAATTCTGGGGGAGATTGAAAATTCAGCAAGAAAAACATGATGTCCTTATACCATTCTGAAGAAACATACTTGTTGTTTATTTGTAAATCATTTTCTTCAATCTGAACAGAAGAGTCCTGTGTCAGATGGTATAATCCAATTGCTTTGTAAATGGATTCCGTCATTAATTTGGTGAGGTCTTGTCCCTTTATCAGCTGGGTAGGCTTTATGGTGAGATCATATTCCAGGATTTTGGTTATCCATTTCCCCCTCTTACCTTCACAATCGGGCTGAACCAATATTTATTTGACTGCATTGCTTGGGACATAAGCAGTAATTTTTTATTGAAGGATATACACTCTGAAAGATTTTAAAGCCTTCACTAAGGCATAAGCCTGTTTTTCTATTAGATCATACTTCAATTCCGAATCCCTGAGGGTTTTTCTAAAGAAGGAGATATGTTGCTCATAACCTTGTTCATTTCTTTGCAGAAGACCAGCGGCTATGGTATTTTCTGATGCAAATGAAAAAATCATGAACTCTTTACAAAAATCTGGGCTAATTAGAACAGGTGCCTGAACAATGGCCTGTTTCATCTTTTCGAAGGATTTTTTTGGCTCCGATATCCATTTAATTTCTGCATCCTTTTTCAACATGTCAGTGATGTATTTGACAATCTCTGCAAAGTTAGGTATAAACCTCCTTAAAAAATTAATCTTACCAATGAAAGACTGAATGGAATTTTTATTTCTAAGAATATTGATTAGTTGAATAGCCTTTACTCTTTCTGGATCTATTTTAATTCCTTCAGGCAAAACAATGTGTCCAAGAAGCTTACCTTCCTCCATGGCAAAATGTGATTTTTTGGGATTAAGTGATATGTCGTACTTCCTACATTTCTCAAAGGTCTGCTTCAAATGTTGTACATGATCTTCATGTGATGCTGAAAATATAGTGATGTCATCAAGGTAAATCACCACAAACCTGTCTTTCTCGCCAATGAAAGCTATATCCATTGCTCTTTGAAATGTAGCTCCAGCGTCCATCAACCCAAAAGGCATCTTTTCGTACATAAAGGTGTCCCAAGGAGTGGTAAAACTTGTTTTATTTTTGTCTTCTTGCATTACTGATATTTGATTGTACCCTGAATATCCATCTAGCATAGAAATTCTCTTTGTGCTGACAACCTTTTGTAAGATATAATCCATTTTTGGTAATGGATAATTGTCTTTCAGAGAACACCTGTTCTGATTCCAAAAATCTACACAGAGCCTTATCTCTCCGTTCTTTTTCCTGACGGGCACAAGGTTTTCTACCCATTCTGAGTATCTTAGTGGCACTATGATTTTTGCTTCTAGTAGTCTCTTCAACTCCTTTTCTATTATTGGTAACAGTAAAGGATTGAATTGCCTGAATTTCTATTTTACAGGTTTTGATCCAGGTTTCAAAGGGATTTTATGCTGAATAATTTATGTATCAAACTCTTTCAGATCTTCATAAGACCAGGCGAATATATCTGAATATTGTTTCATTAATTAAATATACGCTTCCTTCTACTTTTTTGATAATTTCCTGGATACTTTTACCAACCTGGGATTTGCATCTGAACTAATGTCACAATCTTCCACCTATGTTTCTTTTGTTTGGATAACAGCCTTCTTGGAGACATCATTATGATCAAACAACATTTCTAATAGAACCAAACCTTTAGGCAGATGGTTTGTCTTCAATTCGATGATCTTGTGACCAGCAATAGTATCTTGAAGAATTTATGCAGTGTGTATTTCTGCTTCTGCATCTTCATCATCTTGATCAATTAAAATATTAGAAAACTCTTCAATGGTTTTTATAAACCTCTGAATTTCTTCATCATCTTTAAAAACCTGCCAGTGTTTTATATTATCTAGAATTGAAGGTCTATGTCTGACTTCAATTTGAAACTTCAGAATAGGAAATATCGAAGTTTTAAAATTGCTTGTTGCAAATGCCAAAGAATCAGACTGCTGATTTAAATCCCTGTGAACAAAAGTAATATTGAATGCCAAGAAGAAGTTATCTACATAAACCCACACCTCATTTCTATTTTGTTTCAATCTTTGTTGCTTGGTTTGATATATGTTTCTAACCTGGTGAACAATAAGTTCAGAGTCTCCAAAAACAGACAACTTATTTATTCCCATTTCTCTTGCAGCTTTCATTCCTAATAGGAAAGCTTCATACTCACTGATATTATTAGTGGTGTAAAATTCAAGTTTATATGACATTGGAATAACCTCCTTAGTAGGGGAAATGAAGACAATACCAGCTCCAGAACCTTCTTTAGAACTAGCCCCATCAAAATACATTTTCCAAACAAAATGGTCTTCACTATCTCTTACTGTAGTTATTGACTTTCTGACTGATACCTCTGCCATTTCCTCATCCATATGAAAAATAGAAGARCCCAKATCATCTTCTACARCATATATAGGGTGATTAGTKGGATTATCATGATCAMTTACCAAATARKCCAGTCTGAYTTCTCTGTATAAHCTYYRTTGTTYRCCASCRAAAAYAKGTATGGTTGCVTAGCTTAGGTCCATMTVCAGAGTGCCACCTACCTTTTTAKCCCAAGATCTTGAAAGAAGCATCCCAAATTTTGGTGGTATGTCAGCCACGATAACATCTAACACCACACTCTTCATAGATAATTGGGAAAGAGTTACGACCACATCTTTCATCAGCCCAAGACATTTGACTTTCTTGGAATCAAAAGAATATAGATCATGATATGGTCTAGTAATGTCTAACCCTAATTCTTCCATCACCGCCTTAGGCATGACACTATGTGATGCACTAGAATACATTAAGAAATTATGCAGTATCTTGTCATGGATATTTAGTGAAATGTAAAAAAGTGGAGAGGCATCAATTTTGTCTTCAATGTGAGGTCCAATAGTAATGGCAGGGTTTTCATCTTCAAGGTTGACTGTATCTGAGAAAGTGACATGAGCTAGAGCTTCTAAAGCCTTAAGGAAATTTTTTCTAAATGGTTATGTCTTCAAAAGTTCTAATAATGGTACTGGAATCTTGATTTTGTTGATTTCATGTTCGAAATTGAAAGCAGAGACATTTTTATCTGGTTCCCTTATATCAGCAGTGTTATCTTTGACAGGTTGCTTCAATGTATGATCCACTTGAACATTAGGAACACCTTTGATTGCCCCTGTCTTACCTGAAGTACTGGCTTTCTTTGTAGAAATAGGTATATCTACTTTAGGTGCCTGAGHACTAGATCTGAGATTGTATMTTTTCCCTGTAGGTTCATGYTGAACAATCCCCTCTCCATCCCCTTCTTCAAACTGATTTGCAATCAAAGTATCTTCATATTCTTGTTGTGTTACAGGTAAAGGAGTTGATTTGGAATCAGTCAAATGAACTRCAGAKTCTTCTTATGTACCATCATTATCTTCCTCCTCATCTACTGCATTATTCTGAAAAGGAGGTAACACCTTTTGGTCATCTTGATTTTTTCTTTTTCTTGGTAAAATCTGGGGTACATTGTTTGGTCTCCTGAATTGATTTGGATTTCTATAACCGCCCTCCTGTGCAGGTCTATTGGGTTGTCTTTGTTCCATATTCAACCTTGCCATCTCAGATGTCGAAGGTTTCAACATCTTAGTCATTTCATCCATTTTAATATCGAATGCTAAATTAGAAGACGAAGGCAACTCTTCTTTTTTCTTTTTTCTATCTCTGTCACTTCTGGATTTCAATTTGTCTGCTGCTAATATTTTTGGTTCCACCTCAATAGTTGCATCTTGCATTAGGCTGAGGGTAGTGGCTCTTCTTTCCCTAAGCAATAAGGAAAATTTAGCATCGAATGCATTGGCAAATGTGATTTTAGTTGTTGCCTCTGAAGGTTTTATCTCCTCTAGAATTTTACCGTACATCAGGTTGAACCTTTTGGTAAAATCAGGAATTGATTCTCCTTGTTTCCTCCTTAAAGCACCAAATTCAGTAAGGTAATACTAAAAATCTTTTTTATCTTCCCATTGATTAAGAAAGGCCTCATCTAAAGCTACAATATCAGCTATTGAGTTAGCAGGCAAACTCTTGAACCACTTTCTCGCTTCCCCATCTAAACTTTGTACGAATAATCTCATCCATACATCAGCATGCTCTACATTAAAATTGTCTGCAAAACTATATAATGAACTCAAATGCTCTTCAGCAGTAACTGATCCTTCTCCATTAAATCTGGGCAAATATCTCATATAATCATTTGGTGGAAAAGCATACATGACTTGAGGAAGTACCAGGGGAGAATACCTAGCTACAACTATTTGGTCCATTCTGTCTACAGCATTATTAGTTGTGTTTAGAGCTTGGGGGATAAGCAAGATTGGTGATGTTGTGGGTGAAACAATCCCTTGTGTTTTACAACTTATATGTATTGTCCCTGACCCTTTTCTTTCACTAGATGGAGATTTCTCTTCTAAACCTTGATCAGCTAATGGACTGAGAAACAGAGGATTATCAAAATAACAATAATGTGTTCCGAAATCTTCAAATGAGAAAGATTCACAAGATGACGAACAAGTTTTTGTTTCACTCTTAACACTTGTGTTGGGAATTCTGAAATCTCCAGTTTCAAACAACAAGTATGGATATTCCTGTTTAATAAGTGCAATAAGCAACTTCCTTTGTTTTGAACTTAATTCTGAAACATTTGTTGGGAATGAAACTGTATCAGACTTAACAACAGGCTTAATTTCACTTTCGGGTTTCAAATCTTCATTTGCTTGGGTCTTAATGATTTCAGAAGATTCTGCCTAAGAATGTTCTGAAGATAATTTCCCTTTTGAATGTGAAGACTGACCAGGAAGAACTTTAGTCTTTCTTAATAATTTTTCAGGATCTGGCACTACTGCTACAGGCTCGGGATCTGGATTTTTCCTTGTTACTAGTCTCTTATTTGATGGTGGAGTATTTTTTGGAATTTGAGGTCCTTTCTCTTCTTTCTTAGGAGCCAGAATTACTACAGAGGAGTCACCAGGTGAATAATCACAATCTTTAGAAAATGTCCAAAATCTTGTTCACCGTCAAGATCTGAATCTAAACTTGTCGTTTCCCCAGGGAAGTTATCTTTGTTTCTTCGCTCCCCGGCAACGGCGCCAAAAATGTTAGTCCCTAAAGTTGCACTCGACTAGTAAGGGAAATCTAGGGCATCATTGATTTTATTGCAAAGTGTTTTTAGAAGGTTTTATAATTTGGTTTTAGTATAATGGTTGAAAACTGGGTCAAGTTTACAGCATGGCATGAAAATCAAGATTAAAACATTGCATATCCCATTAGCTGAATAATAGGTAGGTATATAGATGGAGTAAACCAATTCAAGAAAAAGAAAGTGAAATCTTCAATTTGTTAATTCCACAAAGTTTCGTTTCAATATATCATAAAGAAACAGGGGTATCAGCTTGAAATCATTACTTGAAAAATTATTTCTACAGCAAAATCTTCACTGTATAAATTAACATTCAAGAACCAAAAGCATTGCAATTTGAATAATAAATTCAAGCATGAAGAATGAAATAACAGAGTAGAAAAAAGAAGGTCTAACCATCCATATGCCTTTTCTATTAAGTGTCAACTGAACATACATGCCTTTTATAATAATCTCCCCAAAAAGTTTCTATAGATCTCCAAATTTTCGACCCCCATATGGTTTGTCTTATGTCTATTTAAACTAGCTATAAACTTCCAGATTGTATTATCTAGGACAGCTTTAAATGACTTGAATCAAAAAGTATCCAGATCCTAAATTATTTCACTCAAAATTAGCTTCTACGTCCAGAATAGTCCACAGCTCAACAGCTTGATATAACAAACATTGCCAGCAATACATTTGACTCTACAAAATAGGGATCTTGTTTGACTCTGTAAATCAGATCGAAGTCTTAACATATCCTTTATAAAAAAGAGTAATTATTTTCCATATCTCCTGGAGCATCTTTAAACAAAATTGTAACCAATCTTCATGTTACCTTTAAGATAAAATCGCAACAGTGGCTTTGGAGTTTTTCTGCTTGAGATTCGTGGTTAACACAACATTGTGCCAGTAAAGTCTGAAATTGATTTCCCTAAGTTCCTTAAGAAATTCCCTTTGCTCCTTCTTCTTCTTTTTAAGACTTTGAATTATTTCCTGCTGGCGAGCATTCCACTGTTCTATCTGCATCTTTTCCTTCTTTAATTGCTTTATGGTTTTCTGAAATTCTTTAATCTTTTCCTTATCAGTTCTTATCTTGACCCTGAATCCTGGACAATCTTCAGAGGGTGCAGTTTCATTCAGATTTAAAGTAACACTGGGTTCTTTGGCTTTAACCTGGTATTTTGAGATCAATTCTGAGCTATGTTCTTCTTCAGAACTGGATGAATCCATAGCTCCAGGTACATCTGGTAAGTAATCTGAATCTTCCAAGTAATCCTGTTTTTCTTCAAGGAATTCACTGATGCCTTTAGCCATCTCTTTAGCCTTAGCTAATCTAGTTGAAGCTCTCGTTACAGGGCTCGTAGGTGGTGTAAGTTTTCCCTTTCCTTTGCTGACAGATTTCTTGGGAAATGGAGTCTTTTTTGCTTTTTTCCTGGTGCTTGTTTCAACATCCTCATAATCATCTTCTATGATTATGGTGTTTTCTTCTTTAATTGCTGGATTGAACATTGCTTTTGAGTTCATCCTATACTTATTAGTATCCCTGGTTGAATTTCTCCGAGGTTTTTGTGATACGCACGCACCTTTTTTCCTTTTTCCTTTGACTGCAACGTTCCTTTTGTTGGTCGATGGCATTTCAGACTTGACTGTAGTTTGAGCAATGAGATCATTATCTGACTCTATCTCTCCTTTGACATCTTCCTCAGGAAGCATTTCGATTTCAGGCTCCCATCTAGGTCTCTTACTTATGCTCCTCTTAGTTACCTTGATATCAGAAGATTCATCTTTCACAGGGTTTTCATCAGAAATATCTCGACTATGTTTAACAGTTTTCCTCCCTCTACCCTTTTTCGGCTTATTGGATTGAGTGATAGGTTTTAAGGATTCCGTGAGCCAATTCCGGGTCTTTTGTAATTCATTCAGGGCAGACATGACTAGGATTTTAATCAAGACTTGATGGAACAAACTGCCTTTGGCATTAGTGGAAATCGACTGCACTTTCTTGGACATTTTTGTCAAACTTTTAAGCAGGAAATAAGGAAGGTTTATAGGGTAGTCACCGTTTAGATGCATCAGTATTCTTATATGGTAGATGTAGACCAAAGAAAACCTCCCTTCGCAGGTGATGAATCTGTGAATCACCACCAGAGCAGTGTGTCATTCGGGTTGAACCCATCTGCGAGGTATTCCCCTTCTCCAATCTGGATTCTGCTTGTCTGGAAGGAGGAATTGATTTACGAATTCGGTAACCACATGCTCCTTCTTCCACCATCTTTCCCCTCCAACCACAAACCTGCAAGCCTTGGCTATAGTTTGTTCTGTCACCAGCATCAACATTTTATTGATTTCAACCTCGTGACCATCGAAGTTCAAAGCAAATTCCATTGAAACCTGCTCGTCATAACCTTGAAATGTGGTGAGGAACTCAAACCACCTGGCGTCTCTGAATATTTGGGCCATCTGAGGGTAGGCTTCAAGAAGTTCGGCACCTTCTGGTTCAATTCTGGCAACTTGTCCACTCCTCTTTGGCGCCATTAAACTCAATTCTGCTACTATCGCCCTTGGGTTCCAAATTCCCTTCCTGCAATTGGTGATATATACATGTTGCTTTGAATGGATACCTGTATTTCTCCCTGCAAGGCTGAACTAAACCAACTCGAACTGGTCACATAATAATCATTAAACAACAGGTGATTTTGAAATGAACCCTGAGCGCGTGTATAGCAATTATGTTCTGAACTTGTTGGATTTAGAAATGATTACCAAACTCTCGTGGGAAGACATGAACTCTTAACTCATGATCATGTTATCATAACTAAATCGGGATAGCAGGTGCACGTTATGGCATGATTATTTGGCGCTACGGGAATAGGCTTATTCCCGTAGCGTGTTTGACAACTTGAAATTTGAAAATTCCAACGGCATAAAAGGAGACACTTCTAGTTTAAACAATGTTTTTCATAATCAAAACTCAAATAAATCATCAAAGATTATAATGCAAACCATGATACATCTAAAATCTAAAAAATGAAAACAGATGAAAGCGGAAAATGAGGGATGGGTAAGGAGAGTTTAGGACAAGGGTTTCTCACTTAAACCAAGACAAAATTAGAGACTAACAGTTACCATACATCGAAATTATGACGTCATGTAGGTATTTTAAAAAAAAATGTCGATTTATTTTTCCTTTTTTGATATTTTTAAATTTTGCAACCAGAAAACGTTAATCTTTCATTTTAGCCTATTCATCTATAAAATATTTAGTAGATCCTCTAAGGTATATATATCTACTGCTAAAGTGCATATTTAGTACAATGTTTTGAGGTGTGGCATTCAAACTTGATGGTGAAATATTTTAAAGCACTTCCATGTTTTGTGATATGGGGACTGTAGGTAACCAAAAATAAAATGATTTTCGAAGACAAGTCCTTGGAAGTTTCTATTTTGGTGCAAAAAATTCAAATCCTCTTTAAATAATGTAGAAAAATCACAAAGAGACCATCTCCCATAGTTATTAAGGAGCCTACAATTAATTAATATTATGTGTAAGGTTTCGTCGATGGGGCTTGTCAAGGAACCCCAAGTTCATGTTGAGCAGGTGCCATATTATATCTCAACCAACACCATTACTTCTTACTAAAATATGGAGTGGGAATATAAACAAATAACAAAGTTGAATCTTGTGCCTATGGATTCTTCTCAGGTTTTCATTATCAAAAGGTATAACAGAGCTTCAGATACATGGTGAAAATAAATTGCTTATAGATTGGTGTAATAATCAATGCCCAATCTCAAATCTAGTTCTTGCTCCTTTACTTGAAAGAATTGTAGAATCTGGGTTGCATTTCCAACATATTTCTTTTAACCATGTATATAGAGAATTAATTATCAAGGTGGAAGCATTATCAAAGGAAGCTATAGTGTTGGAGGAAGGTTCCTTAGTCATACATGAAAATTAACAAGGTTTACTCAAGTAGGGTGAGTTGGTATAGGCTAAGAATAGAAAGAAGAATGGTCACAAGAAGGTGTGAGGAGGCTTCCTAGAGTAGTGTTCCCTTGGTCAAAGTCATAGGAAAATTGTTAGAATTAGGGAAAAATAGAAACAAATAATGCCTTTTTATTTTTATGTTCACAAGATCAGCATATAT
>JASDQU010235542.1:8315-25401 GCA_032191745.1 Picea mariana | reverse complement strand
TATGTTAGGGTTTTTTGCCCTAGAAGGCAACCCTCTTTTATGAGGGACATGTATTGTTTCTCTGGTTGATGGTGAATATTGTATTCTGAGAGAGGAGACTGTGAGAGAAAGAAGAGGAAGTTACTACGGGTTTTGCTGTAGGTTGTATCCCTTCATTTGCTGGATAATAATAAAGGAAGGACCTGGAAATTTCTCTGGTGGACGTAGCCCACACTGGGTGAACCACGTAAATCTGTGTCTCTCTTGTATTGTGTGTCTTCTATGTTTTGTTTCTGTATTTGTTTTATTTTATTGCTCCGCGGTCCTGTTTTTCTAATAGACCCTAGATGTGTTCTAGGGCCCCTGGATGTGTTCTAGGGAACCCTTTCCTAATGCATGGGTTGATCCTTTGTCTTGTACCTTGGTGGATAAGACCCTAGATGTGTTCTAGGGCCCCCAAATGTGTTCTAGGAAAACCTAGTTTTTGATTAGGTAGATCTTGGTGTAATACCAAGATGTGTTGATGTGTGATCCTCTTCCTCTCTCCCAGGATGGTCCATGAGACCTAGGAGTTCCTATGAATATGGACATGACCACATTGTTGATGGACCTCAAGAATGAAGAAATCTTAAACATGACATTTTTCTTGCTCAAAAGCCTACCGAAAATGGTTGCCATGGTTCACAAGAGGGAAAACCCAGAGACAAGGTAATACCACCAAGGTATGATAAAGATGTTGATTATGACTGAGTTGGGTAGGCTTCATATCAGTTGGGAATTATTTTTAAAAGGACTAGGGAGAAAATCTAGGGTGAGGGTTATATTGCCTACCAATCGGCCTAGGTACGATGGAAAAAAAACCCATGCATATTCCACCTCAACCCCCGGTACATCTGCTGCTATGGAATCACATCATCACTATGATACAAGGGCCTCCAAGGCACCTACAGTTCCAATGTCACAGGAAAATGAGGTTGTGGAATTACAAGTGGAACCTACTACAAAACTTGTTATTGGTCCATCTCTAATCTCCATCTCCTCATCTGAGTCTGATAGATTAGAGGATTTACAGGCTCAAAGGTTGTTCTCTCCAGAACAGCAAGAACACCAATCCAATGATAAGCTATTAGGGTTACAATTTCCAAGGTCCTCATCTCCATAGTAGCAGGAAGGACAATTTGATGACAAATGAGGGGACCTATAGTCTCCAAAGTCCTTGTTTCCAGAGAAACAAGAGATGAAAGTTGATGATCATGAATTAGAAGGCTTACATCCTTCTAGACCTTTCTCGCCACCATAACAAGATCAATTTGATGATGAAATTGATGGATATTTTCATTCTCCTAAACCTAATCCACACCCAAAGTATGTTGGATTGAGAAAAAGAAGGAGAATCAAAGGTAGCATAGGAAAGTCCAAGTCTTGAATGGCCTCTAAATAATTTCATTTATGTATCCCTAGTTACCAAGATTTATTAAAGGATAACATAAAATTGAGGTTGTAAAATCAGAAGCTAAAGATTAAATTGGAAAGAAACGGGTCTAGGGTTCCAAGAAATAACCCTCTAAATTCCTTATTAGAATCCATTGACTCAAAAGAGTCATAAATGGACAAGGAAAATGCTTATTCAGAAGAATGTATGAAGCTAGTTCATCAAATAATCAATATTGTATTGGATTACATCATGGTGAATACATATGCATGTATCTTGTTATCTCTCTGTCAGATATCCCAAGGTTCTGAAGGAAACTGGCAAAGGTAACCTCAAACCAATATTTTGGTCGGTATCTAGCCCTACCAACCAGAGAGGGCTCTCTTAATTGGTCAACCTCAATGAGATGACTAAAAAACAATGATCTTAGGCTAGGTATTGGGTACAGTGAGTATTTTTTATAATAAAGTGGGGGTTTTGCTAGACAATGAGTTTGAAAACCAAGAAAATAGAATAAGCACTCTTAAAGATCAGTTGAAGAGGTCAAACATGGGCAAGGTAGAAGGAAATGTATGTCCAAATGAATATTTTTGTAGTTTGATGATTGAGGAAAACAAAGGTAGACGGTAAGTGAGCATTGTAATGTGAATTCACCTACAAGAACACTGAAACAAATAATTGCCAAATACTACAAAATAGAGCATGAAATGAATTATGTTTCAACAATTGAGATATATTCTATGAAAAACATGGGATGAATATAAATTACATAGAAAATTAATAAAACACATGGACACAAACTCCAACACAAGAATCTGTGTAAAAACTTGTTGCAATTTGTATTGAGCTTCTGTAAAAAACTGCTACAATGGATTCCAAAGCTTCAAAACAATGCTATCCCCCTCCCTTTTGATTAAATTAAGTACACAAATAGATGAAAAACTCAGATCCTACCTCCAAGGGTCGAGTCCTTCAGATTAGGATCAGTTTCCTAAAAGATCTACAACAAAAACACAAAATCTGGGAGGTTGAACTAATTCCCAAATTTGTCTCAATTGACCTTTGAACTCTTTAATGTGTTCACTATCATCCAAATTTACATCAAAAATGACTATTAACATCCTTATTTGACTCAATTACATCATATGACCTTTTACAATTTGAGCTACTACCTTTGACTTCGACCAAAACAGGAAAAATTCAAAAATTTGAAAGTTTGACAGAAGCACAATGTTCAAAACTGCAGAAGCATCGCGCCAGTTCAAGGATATTTTTGGCCAACTTTTAGGAGTCCATTTTTAATTCTGGAAACTAGGTCAAGTAGCCCCACATGTCTACTTTCCAATGAACCATCAAACTTGAGAAAATACCAATGGTAAGGCCTTCAAAAATTGAATCTTCCAACCTTGCTTAGAAGCATCGTGTCGTGGGTCGTACTACGCAGAAGGGTCACACCGTGGGTCATACTGCTCCCAAAATGAAAAAAAAAAAACCTCATTTTTTCACAAATGTTTCTCTTTTTGAGTTTGAAGGATGGTGTTTATGGTGTACTTTGGCTAGTAGGTTGACTAGCATAAGACAAAAAGACATTTTGGGATGGTGATGAGATGGTGATGACCAGGCGTAATATAGGAAGTAGTAACGACACCTAGACATGACTCAAGGGTCATTTGACAAACAAGACATGTCAAATTTTATTTGCAAAATATAAACATTTGACCTAAAACCCAACAATAAATTGAAAGATTGAAGTTGATTTCATTTGATCACTGGCAACTATCAAGAGATAACATATCCAACTAAAACTTGACCTACATAAATGGCGAGATAAATATGAGCTATTTTGTCTTGGGATCATAAAGGAGAGCCATTAGCAAGTGATTGAGAAACTGACGGAAAAATGATTCTTAACGTATTTAGTTCGGGAGGAGAAGTGGAAGCCAAATTTTAAAGAGTGTAAAGCATAGTTGATGCAGGCACATAACCAAAGGCAGCAAGCCTATAAATTATCATTAGAGGTGTTACACATTATTTTGGTCACTCTGATGATGACCCTACAGGCATGTGTCCAAGCTTCCAAAACAATCTTTCACATGAGGAAAATGATTGAGTTCTTCCCCTACAAGGCACATTTTTATAATGTTGCCGCAGGCTGACAGTAGTACACAGTGCGGAAATCCTTGATTTCTGTAGCTTTCTCTATGCCTGGCCCATGGGATTTTCACATGTTTCTATATAGGCAGGGTGTGGCGATGCTTGAATCTAAGAAAAGGAAGAAGTTTCACAAAGTTTCTAGAAGGATAATCTTCTAGAATGTGAGGTGGTGTCTGTATGGTTGTGATCTTATTGGCTTCTCTGATTTGGTGGGATCATCCTCATCCTAGTAACCACTTCACCCTCTCTTATATAATAATGGATTTCTCATCGAAAGTGTTAAGCAAGGTCAAATAATATTGATCAAATAATAGTTTGAATACTGTGTGAAGAATCCTGATACAATTGATGTTTGAGGCCTCCATTTGTACATCAATCTTTGTGGACTATCTTCATACAAATCCGGAGCAAGTGTATGTGTGTGTTGGAACAAAGGACCACCGAAAGGGAACTTGCGGCATCAAGGCAATCTGGTTGTATCTTCCACTTTTACTTAATATGATACATAGGCATGTTTCTTTCCCATAAAATCATTATCATTTTATTACATGACTCCTTGATCACATGTTTAGATCTCCATTGAATCTACAATTATTTCTTTCACTTTGGTTGGTTTGTGTCATTACAGATTTGATCTCACAAGAGAATTGGAGCGAAGAAGGGACAACAGAGATATAAGGAAGCGATATATAAAGGTATGTCATACATTCCTTCTTTGGTAATAAATTCAATGGTAGCAACCTAGGGAAAGCGTCATGTCCTGTCTTGTTTTTTTCTAGATCCAGGTGGATCTAGGGAGATTAGTTTATGTCTGCATTTACCGATTTATTCAATAACAAAATTGGCAACTCCATTAGGGAACAACTTGACTGTGGTTTTTTGTTGGCCATTTTCTCTTTACATATTATTTTAACTTGAAATCAGTCTTTGATTCTGTGGGAGATCCATTCAAACCCTCTGGTTTTAAAAGTCCACTTAGGTGCCTTACCCTTTTTTCAAATTTCCTTGATTTACAAACACTTCTGCACTGTACCTTATACATTGCCTGTAGAAAACTTTGATTTACGCACCCTAGGTGTTTACTTTAGTGCGGACTTTCCGCACCCTGTCTGTTTTTGACCTTTGGAAACTCTCCATTTCCACACTGTGCTATGCCACCAGCCTACGACGGCGTTTACGAAATTTGTTGAATTGGGTCTTGGCCTCTATTGATGCCTAGTTTTTTCTTTAGTCAATTGGGAGGGATTTTTAATACCAACATATGATTGTTTTCTAAAATTTTGACTTGTTGTTGATTGGTTTCAAAGATCGAACACCTCTCTTTTAGTCTTTTTCCAATTTTTCATTTTTTGATTTGTATTGACAAGGGTATAATCTTCGACCTTGTGTTTGAGTGCTTGTTCAGCTACAAGTCTTTGATTTTATTTGAATTTTTTGGATTGATTATGTGTTCCGGATTGCTTGACGATTGGGAAGTCATTTTTTCATTCGCATTTGAAGAAACACTTTCTTGTCATTATTTATTTTTATATTCATTGAAATATCGATTTGGGTGCATGTTGAGTGTTTTATTTTCATTGATTGTTCATCCTTTCTTAATCCCATCCCTATTTTGGTTTTTGAAAGGGAAATTAAAGTCTTTCAGTCTTTTAGGTAATCATTTATATGGAAAATATTGGCATTCAAAAAATTGAAAGAGAGCAAATAGAGAAATTACATTGTTCATGATTGTTTGGTATTGCATTCAAAGAAAAGGAATTGTACGTCGTAGTTCTCATTGTTCCAGAAAGATACCTTTTCCCTACTGTAGATAGAATTCATCGAATGAAAGTTTGCATCATTCATTTCTATTTTCATATTATTGGGTCTAGGTCTTACACAACATTTGTTTCATTTCCATCTACCTCTTGAGTAACAACAACCTCTAAAAAACATTATGAAATTTAAAACTCAATTAGTAATTTTTATTTTCTATGGCTCTTTTACACCAACATTAGCTAGGCTAGAGCTTTGGAATAGGTAGTGAGACACACTTTCCAAAGCACAAAACACACAATAGTATCTTGTGATAGGGAGTGTTCAAACCTATTTGCAACATTTTGTCCTGGGAAGCCCTTCTCACCCTGCTTTGTTGATTTCAGTGTAGATATTGCATGTATTATGGGGGTCGCTTGAAGGTATACCCACAATGATGAGTGGAAGCCTTTCAAGTTGATTTCGGGCTCGATACCCTGCCCTTGCATGTGGATCAGACTGTCAACTATTTCCCCAGGCATCACTATTATTTTTGGTAACTTTAGTAGCCTATATTCTTAGGGTATTACACAAGGTGACTGTGGAGGGGAGTGTTTCACGGTACCTGGAATTGACGTTCGCCATACTCACTCGGGCTCCTTGGAGGGTAGACCCATGATTATGTGTGGGAGCTTGCACCAGGGTGTAAGTCCGTTAAGAAGTTCATCAATGTAACTTTTCCACCCTAGCCCAGCCCCTTCTTGTCTCAGTTTCGCGACGTTGGATTTCATCACCAACTAGTGACTTCAGAATAAGAACGTTTGTTTTCCTGGTTTGAACTCTAGATTTTATTAGCGAGTGTTGTTTGTTTTCATAGTTGGCCATAGAAATTTTCCGCAGAATTTTTGGTTTCGCCAACATAGACCCTTTTCGTCGTTCACGCAGGGTACAGGGACTTCCCACAGAAAATATGGAAGATTCTATCCATATACCCCCTTGTGCATCGGAGGGCTCTCCTCAACAGAGTGAGGTCCAGGATACCACCACTGTACAAGAGGAAGGTTCCGCCTCTTTGGAAAGTTTCTAAGAAATGTCTGATTCCATGGAAGCTTTAAGCATCCCTCCTGGATACGAAAGACATATTCTCCGGATGAATTCAACTGGGGAACTTGTTGTTGATACTTTTGGAATGCTAACTGGACCTTTTGGAGCCGACGATCCCTTTTGGATTACTGACATAGTTAGAAGCCCACCTCGCACGGTGCAAGACCTTTATGGCTCAGGGGTGGGAGAAGATATACCTTCCATACCTGAGCTTCCTGAAATGTTTGCTACCCTCTCAGTATCCCTAGGTCATTTTGCCACAACGGCCTATCTTTTCGTTGGTTCATATGCACAGTCAGTTAGTCCTAGTTCAACCATCCCTCTTCAAATATCCCACTCTACGATGGTCCCTTGTACTATGACTATTCCCACCGGGAATACGGTGGTTAACCATGCTCCCATTGGTACACCACATTCCTCTAGACCTACCCCTTCACTCCCCCTTGGGTATGAGGCTTTGAATTCTTCTGCTACCATCCATACCCAAGTTCCATCTCGAGTTCCACTTGGTCATAATACCTCTTCTATTTATGTTCCCACACCTTCCCAGGTTCTCTCTGGAGGGTCTTATCCACCTCTTCATGGCGGATTTGTCCCTAGTGGCTCCAATCCGATTGGAATCACTCATCATCCACTCACTTCCAGTTACTAGATTCCCACTGGAGGGAAATCTTATGTTGGGGGACAACCTCAATTTGGGGGTCAAACCCAAATTGGGGAGCCACCTCTATATGGAGGACAATCTCAAGTTGGAACTTATAATTCACAATCTGGACCGAACATGTTAAAATTGTTAGCTCACCTTTGGAACCTTCATGTTCAAGGAAACACGCAACCCTCTGGGGGTCAACCTTATCAAGCTAGTTTTTTTGTGCCCCCTAACTATGGTTAGCCATATCCGGGTTCTTTGAATCCCACTTGGGGTCTGAACTTTCAGTGTAGTACTCCTTTTCAAGGGAACATCCCTAACCAATCCAACCCCATGGGCTACATGCCTCCTCATCACCGATCGAATCTGTCAGGACATACGCCTTATGTGCAGACTTCTTATGGTCCTACTGGTATACCAACGAGGCTTCCTCCCCAAAGTCACCAGTATCCTCAAGTGAATAGACAGTTGCCCTTTTTAGCCACTTTGGACTTACCTGATTTGTCTAGAATTTTGAATGATCTTATCCATCACTCTCCTCATTGGCTCGTCATACTAGCCAAATTACCATCGGACATTCCTAAGTTCGATGGTAAACCAGGAGAGGATCCAAACAATCATGTCATGAATTTCCATCTTTGGTGTTCATCCAACTCTTTGATGGATGCCTCCATTCGATTACATCTTTTTCAATGAACTCTCACGAGTTCGTCCGCGAAGTGGTATATAGAATTACCACTAGGATTCTTCGTCGAATTTAATACCCTAGCCATGGCTTTCCTCACACACTATCAATTGTCAATCTGTTATGAAATGGGAACCGGGATTTTGAGTTCTTTCAAGAAAAATAAAGCCACTCACATCTCTGGTCACATTCATGAGTGAAGATGAAGACGACGTTTAATCAAAATCGATCTTGCCGATCAATTATTGGCAGAATGGTTCACGAAATCCTTCATGAATGAAATCTCTCATGAAATTTCCATGGGTGGATTTGTCATAGAAGAACATGCGATCATTCGCACCCAGTACCTCGATCTCGTTTATTCACAAACTGGTACTCTTTATGATCTACTCCCTGATGCACCTCGTCCTTCTACCACGACCACCTCAACGACTCCGAAAACTTCTCATGCTACTGATGGTATGATAGGTACTTTCCATGCTCAACCTAAATCTATGCAAACCTCTCACACCAACCCCAAATCCCATGCTTCTAATGTTCAAACTGCTCTGACGCCCACTCCTCCCACCAGTAAAACTTTAGAAGTGAACGTTGTTCAATCGACTCCTACCAGTAAGAATAAATCTAAAAAAGGGAAGGGTAGGAATAAGGAGGATAAAAATAACAACCCACAATCCGACAAGAACAAGTCACAACTTGCTGATGATAAGGACAAATGAAAAACTCGCTATCCTTGCCTTATCTTTGGTGATGATCACTACATGAAGGATTGTCCAAGACATGTTGAAGTCATAAAGTTCCTCCAAGGGACCCCAAAACCTCCTACACCTACCGTCTTGTCTCAGCCCTTCCCTTCTCAACATCAGGCTCAATTGGTCATCCATGATCAACCTTCTTCCTCCACTACCTCCTACGTCCTTATGTGTACCGATGATTCAAAGAAGAATGACATCACACTGACCACTCGGGCCAAAGATTATTCTTCCTCAAAATACAAATTTGAAGACACTCCACCTTCGTTGGTTCAGCCACCTCCTTCGATTCCACCTACCAACAATCCTCTTCATCTTGAATGACCAAACCCTGATACAGTCCTTCGCCCTCCTCCCAAGGGCATGGTTCGAAAGTCTACCTTCAATCCTCATGCATGTGCTGCTCATAACTATAGTATTGTAGAAGATCTGGTGCAAGCACCCTCCACGATGTCGACTCTCGAAGTCCTTCAAAGTTGTCCCACTCAACGGAAGGCACTGCTGAAGGCTATCGGTGGAATTGACCCCAGGGATACAAATTTGATAATTTTTTACCTAGAAGATCACATTCCAAGGTTTCCCCCTCAGCTCGCATTTCAGATACAAGTTGTTGTCTCAGACACGAACATTTGTAGAACAGTTATTGACGAGGGTGCCTCGACGTGTGTCATGTCTATTGCCTACTGGAAAGCCATTGGCTCTCCTCCCTTAACTGAATCACATAACACACTCAAAGACTTTAATGGCTCTGTATTTAAACCCTAATACATGGATTTCCTCACACACTATCAATTGCCAATCCGTTATGAAACGGGAACTGAGATTTTGAGTTCTTTCAAGAAAAATAAATCCACTCACATCTCTAATCACATTCATGAGTGGAGATGAAGACAATGTTTAATCAAACTCGATCTTCCTGATCAATTATTGGCAGGAAGGTTCACGAAATCCTTCATGAATGACATCTCTCGTGACTTTTCCATGGGTGGATTTGTCACAAAATAACAGGTGATTAGTCATGCTCAGTACCTCGATCTCATTTATTCACAAACGGGTACTCTTTACGATCTTCTCCCTAATGCACCTCATCCTTCTACCACGACCACCTCAATGACCCCAACAACTTCTCATGTTGTTGATGGTGTGATAGGTACTTTCCATGCTCAACCTCAATCTGTGCAGACCTCTCACACCAACCCAAAATCCCATTCTTCTAATGTTCAAACTACTCTGACATCCACTCCTCCCACTAGTAAAACTTCAGAAGTGAACGTTGTTCAATCAACTCCTACCAGTAAGAATAAATCTAAAAAAGGCAAGGGTAGGAATCAGGAGGATAAAAATAACAACCCACAATCTGATAAGAACAAGTCACAACCAGTTGATGACAAGGAAAAACACAAACTTTGCTATCCTTTCCTTATCTGTGGTGATGATCACTACATGAAGGACTGTCCAAGAAGTGTCGAAGTCACAAAGTTCCTCCAAGGGACCCCAAAACGTCTTACACCTGTCGTCTTGTCTCAGCCCTTCCCTTCTCAACAATAGGCTCAATTGGTCATCCATGATCAACCTTCTTCCTCCACTACCTCCTAGTCCGTATGTGTACTGGTGATTCAAAGAAGAATGGCATCACATTGACCACTTGGGCCAAAGATTATTCTTCCTCAAAAGAGAAAGCTGAAGACACTTCACCTTCGTTGGTTCAACCACCTCCTTCGATTCCACATACCAACGATCCTCTTCATATCGAACGACCAAACCCTGATACATTCCTTCACCTTATTCCCAAGGGCATGGTTCGAAATTCTTCCTTCAATCCTCATGCACCTACTGCTCAGAACTATAGTATTGTAGAAGATCTGGTGAAAGCACCCTCCGCGATGTCGGATCTCAAAGTCCTTCAAAGTTTTCCCACTCAACAGAAGGCACTACTGAAGGCTATCCATGGAATTGACCCCATGAATACAAATTTGATAATTTTTGACCTGGAATATCACATTCCAAGGTTACCCCCTCAGCTCGCATTTCAGATACAAGTTGTTGTCGCAGACAATAAAATTTGTAGAACAGTTATTGACAAGGGTGCCTCGACGTGTGTCATGTCTATTTCCTGTTGGAAAGCCATTGGCTCTCCTCCCTTAACTGAATCACACAACACACTCAAAGCCTTTAATGGCTCTAGCTTTAAACCCTATGGTGTACCCCCTTCATTGCCTATTACGTTAGAAGGTAACTCGGTCAACATTGAATTTGAGGTCTTTGACACACCTCTCGATTACAACCTCTTACTTGGCCGTAGTTGGATTGATTCCATGCATGCACTCATGTCTACTATTTTCTGTATCATGTGTTTTCACATCAGGGAAAAGTAGTTACAATAGACTAACTGGCCTTCTTTAACTATGATACTCGTACTAGCAACGTACCTTTCAATGCAAAGACACCCCCCAGGTACGAGAATGTCGGTGTGGGTCTACTAAAAGACTCAACTTTGATAGGTACATTTCCGATCCCTCCACCCGATATTCCACCTCTTTTGGTTGCCTCGATCAACATGATTTCCACCTCCTTCCGTGAAACCCCCACGTCTTCTGACTTGTGGGTAGTACCAAAACCTAGTGATTATCTTCGCTATGGTGACCAGATTCCTTTAAGTCCGGTTGAATTTTCTTACCAAGCCATTCAATCGGCCGACCCTTCTACTCCCTCTCTTGATGATTCATCTCCTGACCCATTCCATGTTATTTTTCCCACAGACGAGATGATCATGCCGGTTATGTCCATGGAAGACACTCCATGGGATGATGGGCATCATCATTCCATTCTCTTCCTGGAGCAACACACCTTAGAGAGTTACCAATGGATTTCGACTCCATCGACCATTGTCGTTATTTCTTATGTTCTCGAGTCCACAAATGACATGTTATACGAAGGTAACTTGAGCAACATCTCACCCACCATCCCCCTCGACATATCTATTAAACCTAGAGTTGTCAAAAATGTTCACATCGGAGCTTCATGTTCCACCAATGAGGTTGTCACATATAAGTCCCTTTTTCAATAATTTTGTGACATCTTCACGTGGAGCTACGAAGAGATGCCAAGTATTGACCCTGATATTGTTGTACATGAAATTAAGACCTACTCGAGCGCTAAACTTGTTCGGCAGAGACTTCGCCCGATCCACCCCCGTAAAGCAGCTGCTATCAAGCTTGAAGTCGAAAAACTTATTAAAGATGGATTTATCTATCCCATGGCCTTGACTGATTGGGTATCCAATCTAGTTCTGGTTAACAAGAAACAAGGTACAATTCGTGTCTACGTTGATTATAGGGATATCAACAAATATTGTCCTAAGGACAACTTTCCTACCCCCTTCGTTGAACAAATAGTTGATGATTGTGCCAGAAGTGAAATCTTCTCTTTGATGGACGATTTCTCCAGATATAATCAAATCAATATCTTACCTGTGGATCAACACAAAACCGCTTTTATTTGTCCTTGGGGAAATTTTTCCTACCGAAAACTACCCTTCGGTTTAAAGAACGTCAGTGCGACTTTTCAACGCACAATGTCTTATGCTTTTCATGATATTAAGCATAATGTACAACCATATCTAGATGACCTGCCAGCACATTCCATGCTTCGTAGTGATCATCTGGTGCACCTCAAAGCCATTTTCCTTCATTTTCGGTTCTATCATATACGCTTAAACCCACATAAATGTGTCTTTTGTGTGGATTCTGGTCGAATCCTGGGATTTATTGTGTCACATCAGGGGATCAAGGTAGATCCTTTGAAGATCGAGGCGATTCTCAATCTCCCTCCTCCTTCCTCACTCCGCTAGCTGCAAAGCTTGCAAGGGAAGGCAAAATTTTTACGTCGTTTTATCCCCAACTACGCTGAGTTAACACTCAGATTTACTCGACTACTGAAGAAAGGTTCTAAGTTCGTATGGGACACCACTTCCAACAAAGCCTTCAAATCTTTGAAACTAATTTTAACCTGTACCCCACTACTTTTCCCGTCCGATTATAGTCGAGATTATTTCCTTTATCTCGCTACTTGGACTCCACCATTGCCATGGTTCTAGTCCAAGAAGATGATTTACACGATGAACATGTCATTTATTATTTGATTCGAAGTCTCACGACTACCAAATCCAAGTACTTAAATGTTGAAAAACTGGCCTTGGCAGCTGTTCAAGCTGTCCAATGTTTCCGTCACTATATTCTCTTACAGAAGAGCACTGTAATTTTCGATTTCAACCCTATGCAACACATTTTTACACGTCAATTGCTAGGGGGAAAATACTCCAAATGGATAGTGATTCTCCAGGAGTTTGACTTAGAATTTGAACTCGCTAAGTCTAAGAAATCCTTGGTTTTTGTTGAACTGATATGTGACCTTCCTTGCACTGAGACAAAGAATGTAGCAGAGGATTCTTTACCCGACGAATCCCTTTTTATGATCAATTTTGATGACCTTTGGTATGGGGATATCATTGTTTATCTCTAGACTCAAACTTTCCAGCCCAATTTGTCTAGCATTGACCGTCGTCGTATACGTTATCAAGCCCATCAGTACATTATCCTCGGTGACACTCTTTATCGCCGTGGAGATGACTCCATTTTTCGATGCTGTCTCACCTATGATGAGGTTGAGAAAGCCTTGAATGATTTCCATTCTAGAGCATGTGGTGGTCACATGTCCGGGTATTCTACTGCCCAAAACATCTTACGAGCAGGGTAGTTTTGGTCTTCTCTATTTAAAGACTATATTATTGCCATCCAAAAATGCCACGCTTGCCAAACATACAACACCAGAATAAGATCGCATCCTGCTCCTTTACACCCTATAGTTTTTGTTGGACCTTTCACGAAATGGGGCATTGATTTCATGACCTGTAACCCTCACTCGGTCGAGGGGAATGGATACATTATTGTATCCATGGATTATTTCACAAAATGGGCCAAGATGATGCCTACATTCGACAATACCGAAAAAACTGAAGCCCTATTCATATTCAATCATATCATCACACGTTTCAGAATCCCGCAAGCTATCGTCACTGATCATGGTAGCCATTTTTGAAATTTCATGATGTCCAAACTTACCGAAAATTTGGGTCTTTGACATGAAAACTCAACCCCCTACTATCCAAAGGCCAATGGCCAAGTAGAAGCAATAAATAAATTTCTCATCACTATGCTTCGACAGATAATAGGCATTCACAAGACAAGTTGGCACACGATGTTGTTTTCAACATTGTGGTCATACAAGACATCTGTGAAGTTCGCTACGGGATTTATGCCTTTTCAATTAGTGTATGGTATCAAAGTTGTTCTACCGATTGAATGTGAGATACCATCATTGAATATAGTCGTTGAACTCCTTCCCAACACCTCTACCAAGGAATAACGTCTACTCTATCTGATGCGATTAGACGAAACCCTTCGTAATGCCACCCTGGTTATTGAAACCCAGAAGAAACGTGTAAAAGCCCAATATGAAAAACATGTCAAGCCGCATGTTTTCTCTGAAGGTGATCTAGTTCTCCTTTATGAATAGGATCGTGATTTACTAGGAGCCGGAAAATTCGAGGCTATGTGGGACGGTCCTTATATCATCAAACGAGTGTTGGAGAAAGGAGCTTACGAGTTAGTAGATTATGATGGAATTCCTTTGAGTGAGCCCTGAAATGGGATTTACTTGAAGAAGTACTATTCTTAGACTATCTTTGCATGAGTGCTTGTATTTTTACTGTATCATACTTTTTGTGTTCTACTTTTGTGTGCTTTTCGTTATTTGGTTTCGAACCCCAACTACTTACCTCGCCTTGTGCTTGGTTTCCAAATGTCGACGTCTTCTCTACCCTACATTGGCTTCCCCGATGGTGCTAGTCGTAGTACTCAGAACCTAGCTTATGTTTCTTTGGAAATCTATGCACCCACGAACGAACTTATCAGTCTATAAGGTGTTTGCCTCGGTCGAGCAACCAATAATATCATAGAATATAGCGCAGTCATCGAATTTTTGACCGATGCTATTTCACTTGGGATTCACCGAATGGTTGTATGACTTGACTCGCATCTAGTAGTGCTATAGTTCAGTACCATTTATACTATCTGAAGTCCTACTTTGTTATGGGTATATTTATGAATTCATCTCTTGGAGCGTTACTTTGATTACATTGAGTATCAACACATTCCTAGATGTCTAAATACATTAACTGATGCATTAGCTAATTATGTGTTAGACATACATTTGAGACATTTATAAATCCAATCATACATTACACATTGTATATAAAAGCAGAGTAAGCTGGTAGAAGACTCATGTATATATATAATGAAAATGTTTTACAAAAAGTGTTTTCCATCCCAAGACCAAAATATCAAAATATAGAGCCTATGGCTCCTAAAAAATAGCATCACAGATGTCGCTTGAAATAGCATCATGGATGTTCCTCACAATAGCACACTACTACCCGTGCTACCCTGTGAAGTAACCGACTAAGTAAGCTGAACACGCCTATAGTATGGTGTTGATAATGCCTCGGAACCTCCTCGATCGACATATCGGGAATGTCTATCGTCAAGCCTTCTAAGTTCTTCTCCATTGCCTCATATTCGTCGGCATCCCACCCTGCTACCATATGTGCCTCTTCTCGCCTCTGGATCGGATATGTGCTTGGAGGTCGATGCAGCCCTACATTTGTATAGTCAAAAGTCTTTGATTAGTCTTTAGATCGAAAACACAAAAAACATCTAATATTCTAAAAACAACAAAACACTATAAAAAACAAAATGTCTTTCTTACATAGATCTCCCCACTGAAATCCCTCAGGGAGAGCCAAGTCGGGATCACCCCGAAAGTCCAGGCTAGAATACGCATAATCATCAATCATCAATATTTGGGGCCTTAACCAGTCAAAAAATGCATCATTGTACTTGATAATAGGGCCCGCTACGTGCCGAGCCATAAAGTCACGCCACCGTTTCATTCTTGGGTCTTGTGGGGCTGGTATTCCCCACTCTACCTGTAGCTGCAAATGAGGGACTCTTTCTAAGAAGAAAGACACCAAAATAGACCAATACCCAAAATTATTTAGATAACCTCTCTTGCTTTTAGTGAGTTGTGTCTTCATACTACGGAGCACACCGTTACACCAATTGAATACTTGAGGTTCCATAAATTCAATGGCATATTGAAAATAACTCTGGAGTGCCATGTGTGACAACATGCTTCCTGCCATCCATGCAATGGTAAATAGGATGGTTCTGAGAGTCAGATCCTGCAGATCTTGGATATCCACTTTATCTTTGCGCCTTTCAGCATCAGGTTCACAGTGCCAAAGGATATACTCACTCATTGGCAAGCCACCACCTCAACCCCCTGTCAAAGTCACACATGCCCCACAATGGGATAGCCCTGTCAAAAAGTAAATATCCTCAATATCCAAGGAGAGGACATGAACACCCATGTGGAATACTTGTTGTTCTGCATCCCACATATGGACCAAGTACTCTAATAGTCTTTGTTGGGCTCTCATGCCCTGGATCTTGAAAACTTTCAATAGGCCACATTATCGAAGAGAATCAATGGTTCCTAGATCATTCAAAGCCATAGAGTCATCATATTCATGCTCACGTTCTCTCCATTCCAACAATTTTTCAATCAAACACCTGCATAGAGATGGGAGAAGACAGTTAGCAACTTTTATCATCATTTTTGGATTCTTTTTTGGTTCAACGCGTGCATTTCTTATTGGGTTTTCGGCCACCGCAACTAAACTTCAGTTATAGTGCGGTATTTCTACAGGTGAGCCATTGGGCACCTGCGGAAATCCTTGATTTCCATAGGGGCCAATATTGGCCACCTACGGCAACCCCAGCGCACACCTATCGACCCAAAAATCACCCAAAAAATCATTTTTTGACCACCAAAAACAAATTTTAAACCATTGAAAAGGAAGAATATTAAGAACGTACTGTTTTCATGGAAATCGTTCGTCGATTGATCGCCTGTGCTCTTCATAATCGACTGCCAAAATAAGGGGTGAAAAAAGGGTTTTTTGACAAGTTCTTGACCAAATACAAATGAATGGTAAGAAAGAGCTCTTACTCTTATTTATTTCAATTTTTACCTTTTTCACAATATTTTGTATTATATAAATGTGTTTGGTTGTTAACCTTCAAAACTAATAGTCTCATGAGTGTCTTGTTACTTGCAGGAAGAAGACTAGAGTCCTAATTGATGAAGTATGGTTCCATAATTTGTTTTCTCTTCGTTACGCATATCAGTACTTTTTAGGGTTTTTTAGTAAAACCTCGAGTTCACTCTTTGTTCGTTCTCGTGCTCGAAAATTTATGAGAAAACAACCGAGTATACTTTTGTCATCGTTTTGTACTCATCTTGGTAACACAAAAAATGACACACATGGAGTATCATTTAATCTCTTTTCACACTCCATAAAAATGAAAAGATTGTCGAGCGACCTTGTTTTGTTCACGCTCGTAAAAGTATTTGAATAAAATGTTTGATGGGCGATAGTTTATCACTTTTTCGGTCCTATCAAACTATTTTATGAA
>JASDQU010235541.1:0-17086 GCA_032191745.1 Picea mariana | reverse complement strand
ATTGAAGAAAAGAAAGTATCACTGATGAAGGTGGACACTTTGAAGAATGTTGCTGATTCATTAACAAAATCTGTGAGCACTGAGAAGTTCTCTTGGTGTAGAGGATCCATGGGCATTGCTGCTCTGGATTGTTGACTATGTAACCCTGTAACCCCCAGTGTGCAAAGAAAACAACAAGTGGGAGAATGTTGGGTATGTGTTATATTCTTTGCACGAGTAGTAGTGTCTGAGAACCTGCGCTGGGCGCGCAGGGGGGTTAGAGGGGGGTGCATCCGCCTGCAAATATTTTTTTCGGGCCGAGATATTTCCGCCGGGCCGACATATTTTTGGGATGACATATTTTCGGGACGACATATTACTGGGACGACATATTTCTGGGACCACATGATTTTAGGTGGTTTTTCGGCACATGGTTTTTTGCCGATTGTTTTTTCTATTTTCGGTTAAGGAATTAGGGTTTTGGACTAATCTAGGTCATTGGGTTAGGGTTTTGGATGCCGTTGGCTCCTATCTGTATATTGTATTGTAAACAATGTAACACAATGTATGAATATAATATATGCTGGTTTTCCCGGTTTGGGTTTCCAGGTGAAAAATCTCTGTGTAATGTTTTTATTTTCCATTGTATCTTTTCTATTCTTTTCTGAATATCAGTTTGCAGTAGATATTGTACAAGGTTAGAATTTACACTGCCAACTCGGGAATCCGCGATTGAAAAAAATGACTAAGTATAGGATAATGCGGTGGTCATTCAGACTCGTGATGTGAGGGTGTGGATGGATATGAGGATCCACAAGTTTTCCAACCCAAGAACCCGCGAACCTGTCGTTTTGGAAAAATGACTAATTATAAGAACTATAAAGGGAGAATAGAGGGAAAAAAGAAAAGAGACAAAAAAGGGCAAGTATAGAAGAGGGAAAATAAGGGGAGAAAAGAAGTTGGGAAAATAGAAAAGGGGAGGGAAGTTTCAGAAGTGGGAATTGATCTCAACAACAGAATCCAACTATGGGATGATGGCCTCCTATGGGTTGTCAAGAATCCATAATCTCTTGTGACTAGGTGCTTCATCCCATTGGGATGTGGAGTCAGAATAAAAACATACAAACTGAAAAACAAAATAATGTACAATGAGAAAGTATTAAGAGAAGAAATATTTCAAATGTTTCTCGTTGATGGGAAGCATCAACCTTTTACCCTTCATGTCTTGGAGCATTTAGGAGTTAAATCCCAAGCTCTTCTCGATGACATATGGTCTGATCCAGAGTGATTCAAACTTTATATGCATGGATGGTTTCTCCTTGGCCTTGTTCCAAAGTAACACCAACTCCCATTTTTGGAAATTATTTATAGTTGTTCTCTGATCGAAATATCTTTTCACTCTCTACTTCCTTTGAGAAGTTTGATTCAACACTTTTCTTCTTTCTTCTTCCAACTTCAACAATTGATTGATTCTCCTTTGAATGGGTGAACTGTCTTACATTGTTAAGACCTAATATTAGCTCATTACCCCTTAATTGAGGCATATTAAATTAGTAATTTTATTTTATTTATGTCGTCTTTATTCCATTAGTTGTAATTATACCTCCTAGTATCCTATATATACCAAGGATACATTTTCATTTGGAATGATTTGGGAATTGTACATTTATGTGGGCATAAGGAGGTTTCCCCCTTGAAGAGGCTTATTATCTTAATTTCTCTTTTTTTTCAAGGTGTTGAGTACTTATTATGAGGTTTTTCTATGCTATATTGATATTTGGTTCTTAACATATGGTATCAGAGCTCAAGATCTTGGGGTTTCGCTACTACATATGAGACACCTTGGAATTTTTGCTATAACTTTTTTTTTACAACGTTTCAGAAGGAACGACTTGGAGGATATTTATCAGACGGATCAAGGTATGTCAGGTTATCATTTAATCTCCTGAGGCGTTATAATTTTAGAGATACAACCTGTGCAATATAAGGTTCTGGAATCATCCTAAACTGAGTCATTGCGGAATTTTCGCTATAGAATTTTTTCTGTAATGTTTCAGACTCTGAAATCTAGAGGATATTCACAGAAATTAGTAAGGTATCTGTGGGAAATTTTTTATCTTCTGGGTCATATTACATTTGTAGATACACCCTTTGGAATATAGGATATCTGGGATAGTGGACAGTTTGTAATATTTTTGGTACAAGTTTCAAAATTTTATATTAATTATTTTGTGCGGGGCATGCTATACAAGTGAGATCTTATTTTTCGGGCTGACATATTTCCTCCGGGCCGACATATTTTTGGGATGACATATTTCCGGGACGACATATTACCGGGACGACATATTTCCGGGACCACATGATATTAGGTGGTTTTTCGGCACATGGTTTTTTGCCGATGGTTTTTTCTATTTTCGGTTAAGGAATTAGGGTTTTGGACTAATCCAGGTCATTGGGTTAGGGTTTTGGATGCCGCTGGCTCCTATATGTATATTGTATTGTAAACAATGTAACACAATGTATGATTATAATATATGCTGGTTTTCCTGGTTTGGGTTTCCAGGTGAAAAATCTCTGTGTAATGTTTGTATTTGCCATTGTATCTTTTCTGTTCTTTTCTGAATATCAGTTTGCAGTAGATATTGTACAAGGTTAGAATTTACAATGTAGCAGTGAATAACCGCCAGGCAGAGCATCAGGCAACAATGCTTGAGACGACAGGTACAATTGCTAACTAGACCCTTAGTATTTTGATAGATCCCGGTGCTACAGGGAGCTTCATTTCTGGTGCAATGCTAAAAAGGATTAAGGTAAAAGAAATCGAACAAGATGAGTTTAGCTTCGTGGAGATGGATTTGGGAGCCAAAAAGAAGGTTGGAGGAAAGGTTAGGGGCTCTGTCCTTAACCTGGGAGAGTTTGTCACCAGGGCCAACCTATACGTCATGATCCTAGGATCCTATGATGTTGTAATAGGTATGGACTGATTGGAATCGCATGAGGCGATACTCAACTGTAAGACAAAACGGTTGAGCTTGGTCGATGACGAGGGACAGAGACGGGTGATTGTAGGATGGAACCAAGGAGTTTCCTTGAGGTTCATCTCTTTCTTACAACTATGGAAGAGTATGCGCAAGGGGTGCAAGCTTTATGCGATCCTTGCGCTAAACGAGAAGGGACTAGTGGAAGGTCTAGAACACCTTCCGGTGGTGAAAGAGTTTGCAGACATATTTTCAGAGGAGTTACTTGGGAGGCCGCTGGAAATGGAATTGGAGTTTACCATAGACCTAAAACCGGGGACTGAACCGATAGCAAGAACGCCTTATCGAATGTCAACCCCAGAGTTACAAGAGTTGAAAATGCAACTGAAAGAGTTGCTGGACCTGGGACTGATATGTCCTAGTGTGTCACCGTGGGGTGCACCTGTTATTTTCATATGAAAGAAGGATGGATCGTGGAGGCTTTGCATTGACTACCATCAACTGAACAAGGCTATGATAAAGAATCAGTATCCATTGCTGAGAATTGATGACCTATTCGATCAAATGAAGGGTGTGACGGTGTTCTCCAAGATCGATTTGCGATTAGGGTATCACTAGTTACGGATCAAGGAGGATGATGTCCCTAAGACCACCTTTAAAATTAGGTTTGGACATTATGATTTTACTATTTTACCATTTGGACTGACAAACGCCCCAGGGGTATTTATGAGTTTGATGAACGGGGTGTTCCGTGAGTACTTGGACAAGTTCGTCCAAGTGTTCATTGATGATATTTTGATTTTCTCTCGTACGACGAAGGAGCATGACGAGCACTTGCGCTTGGTACTACAGTGTTTGCGAGAGCACAAATTGTATGGGAAGTTGTCCAAATGCTCATTTTATCAATCGAAGATTCACTACTTAGGGCATGTCATCTTCGGAAAATGCATCACCATGGATCCAACCAAGGTTGAGGCTATTATGGAATGGCCTGCACTGACGAATGTCCTGGAAGTGCACAGCTTCATGGGTTTAGCAGGATACTATCGATGGTTTGTCGAGGGATTTTCGAAGATAGAAAATCCAATCATGGAATTACAGAAGAAGAACAAGAAGTTTGTTTGGACCGAGAAATGCGCGGAAACGTTTCGGAGGCTCAAGGAATTGTTGACAACCACACCGATACTAAAAGTCCCTGACATGGATGTGGACTTCTTGGTATGCACTGACACATCCAAGGAAGGCTTAGGCGGAGTCTTGATGCAAGACAGATGAGTGATTGCTTACATTTTGAGGAAATTGAGAAGGCATGAGGAGAACTATGCGACGCATGATTTGGAGTTATTAGCCATTGTATATGCCTTGAAGGTTTGGAGACACTACCTTGTTGGACAAAAATTTGAACTAAAGACTAACCATTGTGGACTACAACACATTTTTACGTAAAGTGACCTGAACGCACGACAACGATGTCGGTTGGAATTGCTTAGCGAGTACGAATTCGAGATTACTTACATAAAAGGAAAAATGAACAAAGTGGTGGATGCAATGAGTTGGAGACCACCCATATTTTTGGTGTTGTCTGTTCAGATGAATCTACGTGAAATGATTCTGACTTTACAACGTGGCGATGATTGGTACAAAGAGGTCAAGGGTTTTATCGGACAAAACACAATCATGGTACCATGATTTGAGGGATTTTCATTTGATAGTGATGGTTTATTAAGGTTTAAAGGTTGGATCTACATACCTCCCAACGATGAGTTGATAATGTTGATCCTAAGCGAAGCTCATAGAGTGGTATACATGGCTCATTCGAGAGTCATGAAGATGAGGGAAGACCTTAAACCCTTATTCTTCTGGAAGTGAATGAAGGCTAACATAGTCAACTATGTGGCTAGATGTCTAGAATGTCAGAAGGTAAAGGCTAAACATAGACACCCAGCAAGATTACTACAACCACATGCCATTCCAGAATCGAAATGGGAGGTTATTTCAATGGATTTTATTGTTGGGTTGCCACTGATGGCCAGGAGACATGACTCGATTTTCATAGTAGTCGACACTCTGATGAAGAGTGATCACTTTATTCCTGTGCGTACGACGTATCAGGCACCTGACACAGCTAGAGTTTTCATTAATGATATTGTGAGACTGCATGGTGTGCCTAAGAGGATTATATCCGATCGAGGGTCAGTGTTTACTAGACGATTTTGGAAAAGTTTCCAAGAGGCCTTGGGAACCCAACTTAACTTTAGTATTGCGTATCACCCGAAGACTGACGGAAAGACCAAATGAATGGACCAAACATTGGAGGATATGTTGTGCATGTACGTGATGGAACAACAAAAGCGTTGGGAGGAATTATTGCCACTAGTGGAGTTCGCTTACAACAACAGTTACCAGAGAACCATTAAGATGGCATATTTTGAGTTTCTTTATGGGTGACCATGTCAGACGCCTTTGATTTGGGATCGGCTTGAGGATAGGGTCCTGGTGAGACCAGAAGTGATCCAAGAAATGGAAGATCAAATGCAAACAATAAGACAAAGGATTAAAGAAGCGCATGATCGACATAAGAGTTATGCCGATGCGCACCGTGATGACTGTAGTTACGAGGTCAACGATCGAGTCATCTTGCGGGTTAAATCACATAAGAGTTCAATCAAGTTTGGGAAGGGAGATAAACTCTCTCCTAAGTTCATGGGACCTTTCGATATTGTGGAGAGAAAGGGGCCTGTGGCCTATCGACTAGCCTTTCTTGATTCTTTGAGGCGTATGCACGATGTTTTTCATGTATCTGTTTTGAGACATTATATTAGTGATCATACACATGTTATTGACATGAGTTCCTTGTAGGTATTGAACGAGGGAGTGCTCATGGCTGAGCCGGTCCGCATCTTAGATTATTGCGTTCGACAGTTACGACGTCGAACGGTAGATCAGGTCAAGGTCTAGTGGGACAATTATAGTCCGCACTCAACGACTTGGGAGGATGCATATGATATGCGCCAACATTTTCCATTTTAGTTTGATAGAGTGTTGACTCTAGGGGTTATTGATATCTACCAATCAGTCAAGAGGCGAGTGGCACCCTTGGAGCATGTAGTGCGTCCTGAAGGGCATGTCATGCAAGGGAACAGATGAGGCGAGTGGCACCCTTGGAGCACCTAGTGCGTCCTGAAGGGCATGCCACATTGATGATGATAGAGGGATGAACCTAGATGGCTCTAAGACAAATAATAGGTTAAGAAATTTTAAAACAATTTCCCTAATTGATTGTCGCCCAATACAAAATCTAAGGTCTAAGTCTAAATTACGCTAGTGATAAAATTTAGTCTACCTTAAAAAAAGGGGGGGGGAATTAACTAATTAAATGAATAATAATATTTAAAATAAAAACAACTTAGGTGATAATTATGGTCTTCATAAAATTTTGTAACATGAAGGGAGAAATAAATTAAATTATTAATAAGAAATAAAATCTGTGGATATAAAAAAAAAGTAAAGAGGGAATTAATTATTTTATCATTTGATAATTTAAAAGATACTAAATTAATGATGAAAGGGAAAAGGAGTTAAATTCCACTCCTGCCTTTTTAGTTCTAAGTAAAAAGGGGAAAGAGGGAAAATAAAAATAAAATAAATATAAAATAGGAAACTAGGGAAAAGAGGTAACATAAAGAGGGAAAAAGGGGAACTTGAGGGAAAAAGCGGGAAGTCAACTTAGTAAGGAATTCTCATTTAAGAGATTTCTAATTTTAAACTGAATTAGCAATTTCATAATAGGGAAAGCCTTTAAAACCTATAAGGGAATCTACAGACACCTAAGAGTGATTCTAGGAGTAACTCTAGGTGGGTGGGGGAAATAAAGATATTTACTTAATTAAATAAATTAATTAATGGAGGAATGTAGGGGATGAGGGACACTTGTACGGATAAGAAATTTTAGGAATGTTTTTTTTTTAAACTTTAATTAAATGAGGTTTTGGGAAAGAAAGGAAGTTTGAAACTCTATAAAAGAAAGGGAGGAGAAGGAGGAAGCATAATCTTCTGTTTGTGTAACATTACGCTGTAGAAATATTGACTTGATTGATTTACTTGTGGGAGTTGGGAAACCCAGCTCGGAGAGGAGTGGTAGCCTGACCTTGTGAGGCGAGCTAGGAGCTAGACAAAATCTCTGGATAGTGTGTGTGGCCCCTTTGCAGCTTGGGGGGCTAAGGGGGAAGAAGAGCACCCTTAGCATTGGCTGGGAGGTACCGGTGAGGTCTCAACGATCGGCAAGTGGGAGTTGCACGGAGCGCAGGACGTCATTCAAACTGGGCGATCAGGCAATGATACACTCTTTTATTTTGTAGAGTAGAATGCCTTAGGACTTATGCTTGGATCTGCATATTGATTTGTAAATAGATTGGATGTTTATATTGATAGTGGATCCCTTTTCTTAGCCTAGCTTATTGTTTGGTTGATTGATTTCTTGTGGCCTTCATCCTCACATGACTCAATAGCCCTGTGGTTGATTGTGACCCATGCGATTTTTTTCCCTTCGTCCTTAGCACGCCAGTCCTCGCCTGAGAAGTCAACCAGGAGCCTGATCTACAGTCATCACCTTACCGTTAAAAGACCTATTTATCTCAATGCCCTTATTTTCTATGCAAGGATGGTGATGCAAAGGTGGACCTTTAGCCATATACCTCTGTGGATGTCCTTTCCTGATTGTTTGACTTGCGCCCCTCAGTATGGCCTTGGTGTTTGGATTATCTTGCTTCCTTGTTGTTTATTTTCTACGTCTCCATTGATAGAACCCATGTGATCCTTTCGATGAGTTATCCTTAGGGCCTCGACATTCTCTTATTGTTGTCAGCGTTTTTTTATTTATTTGTTATTCCGAGATGAATATATTTAACCTTAAATGAAATTGATTTTGTTATTTTGTTGGGATAAACAGAAAGGTAACTTTTACCTTTTTATTTAAATTACTGAATTGATAGTTATTGATGTCCAATTATCCATCCTTAAACTATATCTATTTTGATTATCTTGTTGGTTAACCCTAAAATAACTTTTACATTTCATTAAGCCTATGAAACAATTGTTTCATTCTTGAAATTAATGGGTTCCTTTTGTGTGCAAGTAGACATGGAGAATTCTACATTCAATGCTATGGCCTCAACAACTCTATTTTCAATAGCCTTAGATATTGTTCTTCAACAATGGCACATTCCTTTTGAAACGGTTAAATCTTCTATTGGTTGTCTTATCAAATAGTTGAATCATCTAGCTAGCTACCTCTGAAAAGTAAGCCCTCTTACTTTTGATAGGTGGGAATAATCCAGTAATTCTTCATCACACCATCCCCCCAAAAAAACAAACCCTTTATGCGGATACCAAAAAATTGGGTTCCACTTGTTATTGAGTTAGTTGGGGAATATTGTTATAGCTTAACTTTGGTAACACCTATTTATTACAATCTACTTTTGGAATTTTAAGAGGGTTGTAAATTTATGTACAATAGATAATACCCGCTAAACTATGCATTTAGGGTTTAGTTAGATTATGCTTGGTTCCTACTTAAAGTTATTAAAAACATTAGGAATGTTCACATTATTAACTATTTTACTTGATATTGATGAAATAATAAATTGCACCATCACAATTACCACCTTAGTAAAACTGATTGATCTAAGCTAATAGGCCCTTTTTAAGGAGTGGTCCTTATCCTTGCTACATTCATTTAAAAGTGTTAGCTATAGTGGAGTTTAATGAATGATTAATCCCGCGCTTGAAGTAAAGTAGATGACTACCTTTGCACCCTGAATTTAAATAAATTACATTGTGCACGAACTTATGTCATTTTGTGATGGATTTAGCAATCAATTCTCTTGCACCGTGGAACTTATGTGATGTATGATAGATTTATAGAAATTTATTGCACCGTGATCATCATTAGTTTTGGTTGATTGTCGTTCATTGCTTACAAATGCTCGATGTGCGTCTTAGGTCATTATGATGTTGTCACAGTTGCATGCGACATGCTCATCGTCGTGTTGCGATGCATAGTGTAATGTATTTATTACCCTTGTACACACGCACACACACAAAAAAAATACTGCACTTGTTATGAGAGGTTGATGTCGTGACGAACGGGAGGTCTGTTATAGGGGCGCACCAGAGATCTTGAAGAAGTTTGATTTAGCATCCAAAAGAGATATATAAATAAGATTTTCACTTCCATGTATATTCCACCTCTTGATATATTAGATGTTGGATATTTGGAGAGGATCTGTGAGGAGATTCATTATTTTTGTACCCAGGGCGAAATATTGCTTGGAGGGGCACATTTGGTAGTGGAAATATTTATATTTTGGGGTTGTATCAGTTTCTACTATTTGGGATTGAGTTATATACATCTTGGGAGAATTATTTATGAGGATATTGGCCATTTCATTGGTGGATCGAGACTCATTTTCAGCCAAAGTGAATTCAGACCAAGCAGGGAACATATCTTGTCATTGGGGCCATCCTTTGATGAAGAAATTACATATTTTTGGAGGAGTTGTTAGAGGGTTTCTGTTGGGAGATTATTTTCCTTTATTTGACTTCATTTTGTATGTATTTTCTAGACATATATCATATTTAGCAAATACATTTCATATCTGGAAATTACTGTGTATTGGACAGGCAAGTGCATATTAAATAAATCAAGGATTTGAGGTACTATCTTATGGTGTTTAATAACTATTAATTTCTGATTTATTTTGTTATCATTGCATGTGTTTTCCTTAGATATTAAATGAAGAAATATGGAACAAAATACACTTAAATGAATGCTACATCCATTGCACACAAAGTGTTTGACAAAACACTTCAAACAACCAACTACAAATAAACATAACAACAAAAAAAATCCAGAACAACCACTCATTGGGAAGGGTTTTAGGTGTTGCATGTGATGTGTTTGTCATAAGATTCATCGCTTAAACTTGAGTTAATTGGGACAAAAAGTATTGAAGTGATTTCAAGGTAGTTGGGAGCTTGTATGTTAAGTGTTTGACGAAATTCCTCAACCACATAGATATGATTTTTACATAAAATTTGGTTGGGAACATTACATGCTAGCATTGTTTTTCTTGTTGACTATGGCCAAATGCACGATAAATCCTATTCCTCACTAAGGTTTTAAACTGTTGGACACGTAATCCTTTATGGTTCTATTACTTGTAACTATAATAAATATGAAGAGTCGTAGGTGATAGGAATGGTCACTCGTTGGGGAAGACCAAGAGTCATTTACTTATGTATGTATGCATTTATCATACTAGTGCAAACATCATCAAGTGTGGAGTTATATTTTCTATCAATAACTGGCCTAACAAGGGTATCAAAGCCAATTCCACTAACTCCATAACTAGATTCCCTTCCTTAGCGTTTTTCCAATCTGTTGAAACGACCTCATATACCCTATACACTCTAGTCATTCTATTATGCTAGTTTGCATTCACGGCCATCGTTCTGCAAACCCTAAACCAAAATTGTCGGTATCCCATGAATATCTTATTTCTAACAACTCTTCCTTCACACTGGAAACCATATCCCTCATTCTTAAAAGATATCTCATTGGATCAAGAACTGGGAAAACATTGTTCTTAACACACACGTGTAGTTCTCCATGCCCGACCTGACCTTTCAAGTTTTTTTGGTACAACAATTGGTCTTGACCCATATATTGGTCCCGATGGGGTACACCAATTGGTCTCGGTCCACATTTTTCTATATATCTCCATTGGATGGCTATTCTTTGAATTTATGAAAAAGTTCCTACCACTGGTAACACACATTGGCCCTTCGACCTAGTAACATGCATTGATGGTGATATTGGTATGTAAAATGCAAAACATTTTTTGAAGCTCAAACTCTCTCATACTCACACCCTTTCACCTCAAACTCACGCCCTTTCATATTGATCTCACTGGTATGCTTCTCCTCATGGGATATGAACCCTAATTTCGGGTCGAATGGTATAAGTATTGATGATTTTTATAAATGTGTGGATTGAAGGTAGCTCGGGATGAGGTGTCTGATTTACTCTTTGCGTGAATGTATCTAGTTGGTGTCTCCTATCACAACAACATTGGTATCACATGATATACACCCTAAATTCACATGACCTATCTGGTATAGCATGATATGACTCAACATAGATAGAGTTGGATTGATAATGGCACCTCAAAGAGTTGCTAAAAATTATAAGGATAGGCAAATCATTGAAGAATAGGTGATGGGTTGTGTGTCCAAAATAGTGCTTAGTTATAAAATTGAAAGTTGAATCCGTCTTGGTTCCCTCTCTTCTTTTTTTAAGTGTAACTTCATGAATTCTTGGTGTAGTAGCATGACATAATGGTGCATTAGCACGACATAACCATTCCTAGTGCAATAAGACACTTCTGATTTTATTAAAGAAGATTCATTATATTTTCATTTGTTAACATGTGCATGAAGACAAAATACAATGATTTCTCTCATATCAGCAAGTGCATTTGCATGTGTGGCTTCCAATACTCCAGTTTCTAGACAACATAGAGGCAATAAGAGAAGACACAGAAAGAAAAATCTTAGAGGCAGGGGGTTGGAATAATCCTCAAGAAAAATCTGACCTTCATTATACCCTTTGTGGAATGAATGGGTCACATGAAGTGATTGATTGTAGAGTCCCTTAGGAGAATATCAAATAAGACAGAGGTAAAAATCCAAAATCAAAGGAAGTTAAAGCACATGTTCATTATGTTGTTGCATATTGCAATATAGGAGTAACTGGATATCTATTTAATACTTCATTTGCTTCTTGGGGAGATCCATGGCTTCTTGACACAAGTGCAACCTTCCACATGAAATTTCAAAGATATTTCTTTGAAGACTTCGATGATAATGTAGATGGCGTAGTGTACTTTTCAGACAGATTAAGTCTCAAACCTTCGATAATGGGCACCATCAGGATTAAGTTGTCTGGACTCATGGATTTTATTTTTCACAATGTACTTGTTGGCAGCCACACTTGTTTTGATTTTTATAAACTATTCAAAAGGCATTTCATTCATGAGTGGTTGCCATCACCCCGTCTATAAACACTTTTACAAGTTTATTATGACTATTTGGGCTAAATCCTTATTCATTATTTTCTACTTTTTGATTTTCGATTCTTCTATGTTTAATTCATGACTGCAAGCATGAATTAAACTTAGAATTTGGATTGTCATTTTAATGATCTTTGCCTTAGAAACATCTTTCTACAAATCATTCATATGTAATTAAATTGTAAATCCTTTTAAATGGTTGTTGGATCCATTTATTTGTGTTAATACAATTATTATTGTTCTAATGGCTTGATGGTTCAGTTTCGAATTGCTTGGGCACATTATAAACTTTGGTTAATTATTAAATAAGAAGCCCAGGAGTAATGGTCTAGTGGTGGCAAGTAATGATTTGAACTCATGAATATAAAAGGTCAAAGAAAGAACTTTTGGCAGCTAAGTGCCAAATTTTTATGGGTTGTAAGTCGTCGAAAGTTTCCAGTTTTGGCAGCTAAAAAGGCAGGCACAAGGTGTTGTTAGCCACCGAAAATGCAGAATTTTTTCAAACAGCTAGCTGATCCTGTTAGGCTCTCAACTGCCAAAGTACACGCGTCATGATGTATTCTAATATTGTCAAAAATGATTATGAGGATATCATGCCATGATCTGGGCAATCCATTTGGGTTTGTATTTATTATTGAATGAATGTTCTTTTCAATAACCCTAAGCTATCAGATCCAAAAATCCTGTTGTCTATTCATAACTCTACCATCTAAACTCACAGTTGTTTTGAGTCCCTCTTGTTATAGTCTATTCAATCCCGTAATTGCATTACCAAGACACGATCTTGTGGGAGATATTCTGAGCAAACCGATATGAATTAGACAAAACCCTTTAAACCCATAACCGAAATGAGTCGTTTTATCTTCATCGCGGGTAGTTTCTCCAGAAAATGGATCATTGCAGAGATATGCCTCGACCTTTGGAGGAAAATTTCTCAGAATTTTTGGTTTAGGTAACATAAGCATTTATTATTATTATTATTACAGACCTTGCTACAGTGCTAGATAAACCTCTAATAGAGAAGCCTCTTATTTCCTCAAGTGGTAGGCCGAATTTCTTGTAAGAACCCTTGTGAAAGGGCAATGCCCGATCAGTATTTTTGTGAGCAACGAGATGTCAAACCCAAGCTTATTTAAATTCATGTGCATGAATCAATTTGTCTTCTCTAATTTTAACACAAAATACACCAGTGGAAACCCTTCCAAACAGTCAACAATTGGACTGTGTAAATAACCTGCCACCGTGACTGAAGCATAGCAAAGATTTTCAGGATTTAAACTTAGTCAAAATCCCACGATGGATAGTGGTAATGTTTTGACACACAACCATGGGTTTCCTCAAACAACTATTCCAGACCCTCACTACTCAGATTGACTCATTAAACCATAGCGTCAGGATCAATGCACAAAGGCAAAGGAAATGTTTAAAGAGAACTAGAAATATTATTATAAAAAATGCTAAGAGTATAAAAGCAGTGATTAATTCTGAGGTTGCATAAGCCGAATTTAGCATTTAGTTCAAAGGTAAAAGATTTTGTGTGATTTTGTTGATTTCTTTTTAATTAATATAGATTGGATTGGTTTTTTCTGTTGTTTAAAATTAGACTAGCTAACAGAATGAACAGATTTTGTAGCCAGTCTATTCTCATTTGAAATATTGATTAATGTTGATTCAATGAATATCTAAATTGCTTTATTTTCATTTTTTCTTTCAGGATATCATGCATCTTGTGGAAACATAATGACATAGAGCATTTTTGGGGTCATTAGCCATTTCTTTGGCTCATTTTGGAAATAGAAACAAACTCTATTAATCTTAAGGGATTTAGTTTGATATTGAGAGGTTTTTATTACCCTCTATTTTTGTAATTACCAGATCATCTTGGGATTCAATCTTATCTTAGAAGATAAGATGCTTAGTGTTCCTAAATTCTTTAAATACTACATTTTTTTGGTAATGAAGGCATCTTGGCTTGGGGCTGAAGGTGGACAACTTATACATGAATTTGGTCAGAACATATGTTTACATTTCTTCTTTAGCTATTTGTAAATGTTTTTTTTGACTATGATTTGTTTATCTTGATAATTCGATAATTTTTGATAGCTTTTGTCTTCACAAATTATTATATCATCAAGATAATTTCTTTTAATATAGTCCACATTTTCATGCTTCAGTTATTAAAAAATAGTGATTGCTCGTTCAATTCAAATGATAAGGTTTATCTTTAATTTTGTTGAATGATTAAAAGCAGTTTGTTACAGTTATATTTATTTTATGTGTAATTGCTTGCAATCACAAATATCACAGTTATTATTTGTGTCTTATCATTCTGTCGTTAAAATCCAACAATCAATCTACTATTTTGCATTTATTCCGAACAACGTAAAGGTTCACTACAGGTATATCTCTTGGATAGACTGGATGGACATTTCATGATCATATAGATGTCGTATGCATGTTGATTAAATCATTAATAGGTTAGTTTATTTATTTTATCGTTTATTTGTTTTCAAAACTCTTATATGTGGTCTGGTTTTGACCGTCTACATATTCTTATTTCATAGTATATTTTGATATTTAATCTTATAGATAAATAAAGATAAAAACAAAAAACAGCTTATTTTGCGTTCTTTATCTACTTTTGTCAAAAGAACCATCTTTTCATAGATTTTCGTGAGTTCAGATTAAAACTCACAACTCGTATATCTTGTACATAAATTAGATAAACAGATATGCATTGTAAACATTATTTTGAAATAGTTATATAGATACGTATGTACATATATACCTAATAGTTATTTTTTAGTTTGTTATTTTTCTTTTATTTGTTTCTTTTAAGACTTTTAGATTGGCCAACGGAGCCATTAAACTCGTCGGAACGAGTCATACCAAATGGATTGGGTTATTTAGACAACCCTGGACTGGACTCATTCTTCCAATTGACAGACGATCATTTTCGCCTGTCAATAGTACTATATCTTCTTGAGTTGCAAAGAAGATTGTTGTCCCTTGTGCACATTAGACAACAATGCCACTATGTTGTTGATACTGAGAGGGGGGTGAATCGATATCAAGTACAATTTAAAACTTTTTTCAACTTATACTTAAACGATTCAATTACATCCAATGAGAAATGAACAATAGTATAAGAGTCACACCATTACACCACAATACACCATGCACAATATATGAGAAATAAATAATAGTTATTGTTCAAGGGAAGTAATGACTTCCAAAGGTAGCTACAACTTCCAAATGTAAAGGGAGGGATAAACCTCCAAGTGGAACATAAAATCCTCCAATATCAAGAGAGATTTGAACTCTCCACCCTTGCCCCTTCCTTCCACCCAAGAATATATGAGAGATAATAAAACTTCACATTAAATCATCACCATCAACCAACCATCACATAGGAGCTGATAATGCTTCCTGAGACTTCTTCAATTTCTACAATTATTCAATTCTTAGAATACTTTGATCCTGTAGATAATATTATTCAATTTATTCTCTGAAAATTCTCCAAGTTTCACTCCTTGAATCCTCCCAAAAATAAGTTATAAAGAGAATGGTAGACCTTGTTCAATTCTAGTTTATAGAGGAGATTGAACTTGTACAAAATGCCCTGCGCTCAATATTTAACATCAGATTTTGAAACTCACACACAAGAAAATAAAGTCTGTACAATTTCCAATGAAATTTGTCCCACTTCATTTGGATTCTCGATGAAGTAGTTATGATTGTTTTACCTGGAACACCTTTTTATTGACTAGCTTTAGGACTGGTCACAAACCCTATCTTCCACAAAGTGTATCTCCATAATTATAGCGAATCAAGAGCTGGAATGTTTACCATAGGTACCTTGATATGTCTTCTCAATACCATAGCAATTTCACAATCTGAATTGTTCTAGAAAAATTTTTATAGCAAAAATGGTAAGATGACTTGAAAATAACATAGCTTAGAACACATCACCAAAAGACTTCATCCTCCCTTGAAATCCGGCCTTCTTTAATTTTGATTTCCTCTGAAATTAGACTTGTGTATAAAATGAATGTATAATGATATTTATTTATACCATTTATGTCACTTTCTCTTAACATTAGGGCCGACCTGACACTTTCTTATTTTGTAATTTTTTTCTTTAATTATCTTCAGGGCCTACATGTACTTCCTTCTTCAATTCACTTTGTCATATTCAAAAATTCATTTCTCCTCAACCATTAGGATCCATGTGACATGCCACATACCACCAGAAATAACATGATGTATACTATCCATCCATGGGTGTTGTATCTGCATGTGCATTTTCCTTCATGTCCAAATACCTCCATCAATCTTGCGGTCCAAAACCCATGACTAGGGTTGACATGAATGACAACAACCAATCTTCCAACAATCTCCCCCTTTGTCATTGATGGCAACACTCATGCTCCCCCTATCATCATGATCCCAATTTCTCTTCCCCTTAGACATCAATGGCCAAGGGTGGGGCTGCTCCCCCTGAATTTAATGGCAAAAGGTAACTCTCTGCTTTGGGTTTGCTCCCCTTGAACATATAACACTTAATAACACTTCATTTTTATGGTATCTTTCTTCCTTGGAGATTTTTCGTGGTTTTAAAACATATATGTTACTTGGTCTTATTGTTGTAGTTTCAACCAATCTTCTTGAGTTATTTTCTTTGATTTTACATTTTCGGGAGTCAAACATAAGAGTGAATCCTTGATCACACATTTTACTAACATTGAGTAGATTATGATTCAAGTCTTCAACCGATAGGACATTATTTTCTTTTACATTTTTGCTTCCAAGCTCTACTACACCTTTTCCAAGTATTTTGGTAGATGATACATCTCCAAATGCAACATTTCCACCCTTTCTCTTCTAGCTGATGAATTTGTCTTGATCCCCGGTCATGTGTGAAGAACATCCACTGTCTATGTACCATTCTTCTTCTTCTTTAAATTCTTCAATGATCAATGTTATTCGAAAATATTC
>JASDQU010235539.1:997-11996 GCA_032191745.1 Picea mariana | reverse complement strand
CAATTGGCAAGTCTAAATAAGGAAATTTCAGAAAATAGATCTCTCTAAGTCATATGCTCCACTTCTTATTAAAAATTACGTGGATCTCTCATAAGTCAACAATGTCAAGCCTAAAAGGTGGGTACTCCTCTCCCTAGGTGTAAATAGTAGTCCACAGCCAAATATAAACCATGAGGAATACTAATGTTTGAATAATCCTCAAAACTCACACATTGCAATCTTGGAACAAAGTCGGGCTAGAATAGAGCTTTGCAACAAGGTAGCCATATAGCCAAGGTATTCACGAACCATCGTTGCGAATGGTGAACTTTGTAATTTTGGGTTTGTTACCACCCAAAAATGTAGGTCGTATTTCTCATTTTTAGAGACATCTTTCTCTTTAGTAGCACAAAGGTGATCCTTAGAGTGAAATGACAATTAATGTTGTGAGAAGATCTTTGGAGGCCATGCACTTTGTTCTATCTTGTCCAAGCATCATTTTATTCACGATTTGGGACAAGAGCAAAGGTGTAGAGGGGTATTGCTAGCTTGATGGAGGCTCTTCCAGAGGCATGTTTCACCATGGAGGTTCCATTTGAGCACATTTGACACATATTTACAAGCAAGGCTACATGTTTGGAAGGCCTACATTACCATTTTATTGCATCTCTTTGGGAGCACATTACACAAGGAGCATGCTCATGGACGAGGCCATTTGAACTTGAAGGAAGCCCTAGTTGTAGAATGCCCATCATCTAGAGGTGCTATGTGGCACTCAATTGCACTTGGAATGATCCAACGACCCRYTTGATATTGAACACCCTCTTCAATGAGGTAGCTAGGGCATGTTGAAAGAAAAAAAGGGGTGAGAAATAACCCAAATGGAGTATTTTCTTATGTGGAGGTGTAGCTACATATTTTGATGTATATTTCTCCTTTGTTCATTCTTTTTTGATTGATGTTRCATTATTTGATGCATTGCCACATATTTTGAGGCATATCTCAGCATTAGGATGGTTAATGTAGAGCCTTTGGCACACTTCACRAGCAAGATTGCACTCATCTAAAGGAGTGCTCCACATTCAAGGCATATATTATGGGAGTCTATGGCATATAAAGATGACATGTGTCTAGGTGGACCTTTTCAAAACTTAAGTCATGGCAAGTAGGATGAATGACCACAAGAAGAGGAACTCCCTCCTTGGTGAAGACTCCAAGGCCATTTTTATATTATTTTAAGGAGGGTTTGACCTTTTCTTGTGGAGGAAGAGACGGAGAAGGATCTTTTAGGTCTTCCTTAATAACATTTTAATGGAGAGTAGTTGRAATAGAACTCTATAAAAAGAGAAGTCATTTCATTTGCAGAAGGTGGATTCCTTAGGGGAGATTATCCCCAACAAGAAGTTGTTCTCTATTTCATTTCAGATCTACGTAAAAATGGTTATGATGAATTGGAGCTTCCATCTTCTTCCTCTCTAGGGATCTAGTACATGTGTAAGGCTAATAATCTACGTAAGAAGGGTTATGTTGAATTGGAGTTCCGTCTTCTTCAACTCTTGGGATCTAATACATGTGTAAGGCTACCATTTTACATATTGCTGTTGTATCTTTGTGTAAAGAGCTGTTTTTGCTTGTCATAGTGGGTTGTTCTTTGCTAGAAGAGGAGTCTAAAGTGTGGTCTCTAAACCGTCTTCACTCCTTTGATATCAGATTCAAATTATGATGTATTAAGGGGTTGTTCATTCAATAGATGGCTGTGTCTATTACTCTAATCTCATCTCTGATACCTTATATCACTACAAGAACTTGATGGATGTGTTGTTGTGTCTCTCTTGAACATTTCACATGGCTGGTACATATATATCAGATCTGTCTATGACTGATAATAGTTGCTGTTAGGTGGTTTATCACATCTTCTTCACATGCCTTTAAGTTCCATTTGTCACCTCGACTCCATAGCCCAATGAGTAGAGGCACCAATCTTGCTTGAGTCGTCCATGAAAACCTCCAAAAAATCATAYAAAACATTCACCTCTACTGATTTGATTTTCAGATCTGTTTATAAGCACAGATTAGYAGTTGTATCTTAGGGTTTTCTCTCTTATACCAGAGGAGAGCAGGACTAAAGTGAGAGGAAAGGTTGCTGAGGTGACAATGGGCAAGTTTCTTAAGTGCCCCTAGGGTTGCACTCAAAGATATTCAYGTCCCTGAATGGAGTCCCTGTTAACACCATATTTGCCTACACAAATTTGGGTGCCTTTTCATACCATTTATTGGATATTAAGAAAAGGTGCTTTGCCATACCATTTATAGTGACATAGGAGTATCCATTATTACGAGGGTTCCATCTGTAGGCCTTGAAGAGTCAATGCAGTTGGCATCTTCTTATCTTCATTTTTTGATTTTCTTTCCTACACGCTTTTATGTTTTTCCTATATTAGATTGTACCTTAATGCTTTGCCTTGGTGACCGAGTTGCCTCCTTGACCATTTATTGTAGTTCTTTGATCATGTATATTGCTTCTCCATCTTGAGCCTTTTCTGTAGAGGATCCAGATATAGTGCTTTCATTGGTTGTGATCTAGGAGTAGTCAGATTGATGGCCTATATACATGATATTGCTGGAAGCAAATGCTTACCCAACTACTTGAGTCTTCCAATTTCCGAATCGTGTTTATATAATGATTACCTAATGACATAACTTATGACCTCCAGAGTCCAAAGTATAAAGTAATCATATTATAACACATCTTGCCGATCATATAGTTAGTCACTAGAAGACAAAACAGACTATAACACAATATATGAAGTGACTAACATGGAGCTGACAAAGGCAGCATGAAGTGCTCATTGGTCACCATTTCTTGCAACTTTTACTGATCTCCTTCCTAATCATGCATAGGAAATCTCCAAATCATGGTTATGCTGACATCAATGATATGATTACATAATTGCAAAGTATAGAACCACAAAATGGCAATGAGAACAAAAGACATATAGACAACACAGGACTCGTGCTATTCAGAAACTCAAATTTTACAAAGGATATATTCATCAAGTAATATAAACACATTGGAGCTAACAAAGAGCTACAATATTTTTCTGAAATTGCTCGTTACTCCTGCTAGACAGGATGATTTTGAACTTTTCCTCTTGCTACTAGTTAACCACTATCTAAACCTGTCTTATATGTCACATTTGTAGTTCTATCATTTTATTATTAGTTTTTGAATGATTCCTTCTTGCAACAATATTGTCAGTGAACTATTAGATTCTCTGCTAGACCCTATCTGCCCTCCATGTGATCTATCTTGAGCAAAACCATGCGTATTCTGTTGGTTGGTTTTGGTTCTGTTCGTAGTCACAGGATTTCGTTTTCAGGCAAATTTAACTCCATTTGAGTGTTGCCAAGCAATACTCCATTAAAACCATTAAAGATACTACTTGACAGTTTGCAGTGGAAGGAAGTAGTCAGTCACTGATCCTCCATGATCTCAACAACAGTTTTGAAACCTTCTATCTGCAAAAGCAAATAGGGTTCTGCATGCTAGTAGGAGATAGTTTATTCTGTATTAAGTCTAGATTTTATGTTTGATATTTTTCTTCGTCATTTATTTTGCTGTACAGCTGGGATGCTATAGATATTTCTGATCTGTATATTAAATGATTTTTTTCCTCTGGTGGTTTTTGCAGCTTTGAAGAGTCCATTTGTTCCCTCACTTATCACTCTGACAAGGAGGTAATAGTTCTCTTCCATTAGTGAAAATGACTGATGTCCTTGCTGTTGAATGAGTTTCAACAATCATTAATTTTCAATATCTAGGGGGGAAATGCTTTTAATTTTTGGAGTTTAATTCATTTCGTAATGGTAAATAGGATTTCTAGCAGCTACAGATATACTATAGTTGGAGATTGTCGTGCTTGACTGAATGAAGGCTAAATTAGGGTTTGCTAAATTATTAGAAAAGGATTGGTGAAGAGCACACATGTTGTAGTTAAGTTGTGTGCTTTTTACCAATCCTTTTGTAACAATTTGTGGGAATGAAAGAAATTGCTAAAATGTGCACAAAAATAGTTCATCGTCTATCAAGTTGATTTGAAGCACATACTTTAAGTGCATTGCATGAAACTCTGAGCATTAATTTCTTTCATGTTCATTCTATCACCAAATGCACAATAAGTTGTCAAAAGGATTGCTGAGGTTTGCTCTGGTGACCATTTAGTCGTTAGGCTCTGTTTTAGTGTTACCTGTAAGTGCTTACTAAACATTATGTTTCAATATTACAGGTGAAGAATATTTCTCGTTTACTCAGAGAGGACTGGGGTATTTCATCTATTGGAAAGTCACAAGAAGGAAAGCAAATACAGGGTGGATCTCGGGTCATGAAAGGCTACAATTCTCACTGGAGAAAGGACAAGTTTCCTCTGAATGCAAGAGCATCAGCTGTAAACAGATTCAAAGTTCCAGGAAAACATGTGGAAGCTAGTACGACAGATTGTGSACAAGTTATGGTAGAAAAAGGGGATACCCAGGCAAGAGATGAAAAAACAAAGAGAAGAATATTTGAGCATGATGGTGAATGGAATTCATCAAATCAACAAATTTATTTTAGGAAGGGTAAAGAGAAAAGTAATTTAGAGGAGCCAAGGCMGCTCCYACAAAATGAGAAACAATGTTCGGATTCTTTGTTAAAAGATCCTTTGCTTGGAGATCATTCAAATGTTCAGGAAGAGAATGGCCGTGGACCCTTTTCTCATTCCAGCATTTCAGAGGGAGCAAAGTGGACCCAAGGTTCAAGGAGGAACGGCCATTACAGAGCRCCTCCTAGGTACCATCCATCTAGGAGTAATCTTTGGCATGATACACCGCCTCATAAAACTGGACCAAGCCCTGCAGCTAATACAAACATGTTAGACAGGAAAATTGAACCACAGCATGGGGCGCAAGTTAACACAGTTACAACGATGAATTCCAACCAACCTCTGAATATTTTTTCTGCACCGACAATGGTGGGAGCTGTTCCAAGTTTGCCACAAGGAAATGGAGTTTTAGATAGACCAACCGAAGAGATGTTATTTCCGAATATGGAATATGCAGTTGGTGTACCTCTTGCAGTGTTTGATTCTGTTCATGGCTTACCATTCTGCAGGTCAATTGAGAACAAAGCTACTAGAGGTCAGCAGCTGAGAGAAGTTGGGGGAGTAGTGAGTGCCACTCCTTGCCGTATCCCGTGTGAGCACTTCTCAATGCAACCACCAACAAATACAATGCAGCCATTTCATAGTTCAGGAGGTCCAGCTGCTGTTTATGGTTTTCCTCGTGATCCTCCAGCACAAAACTCACATCCACTTGCATCAGCCTTGACAGGACCAGTCCGAATTCCATCCAATTTACATTCAGGGTTCAGGCCACCTCAATTCCACCACGTGTCTCAGTTGCAAGCCAATCAAATACATAGGCATCGTTTCATTCATGGATCTGAAAAGAACAATTTGGCTGTGGTGGAACAAAATAATATACTCGAACCAGAGCCTCCTGTTCCAGGCCTTTCACCACCACATTTACCAGAAGGCAACTCAGTTCATTACCACTCTCCTTTTGGTCCAGCTCAAGAAATAAATAAAACTCATGATTTGTTTGCTAAAAAGAATTTACTCTATAAGAGAGATAGCTGTGCAGTATTACGTAACAACAGTGATAATCAGGATCTATCCCCAAACCTAAGTGCACAGGGTTCTGTTAATCTTAATTCAAATTGTGATACTGAAAAACAGGCAGCAAAAACATGCATTTTGGCTGGATTCTCTAGCCAAATGCCATGTCCTGTTGATGGCAACACTGTTAGCCGTGCATCTATAAATGGAGCCACTGATTGTAGTTCTCAAAGATCTAGTCCATTGTGCATGGAAGGTGTTTGTTTCAATCCTGAGGGGAAGCATTTTACAGAAACTGTAGCTTCCTTGAATAATAGTCATTCAAAGTTTAGTTACCCTTGTGACTTGAAGGGAGTTAGGCAAAACAATTTTTCTTCAAAATATGATGTGAAAGTTGAAGCATGTGAACCCATTATTGATGGACAGAACTTTATTCACGATGGAGAACATAGAGAAGCCAGTAAATTTCCAAACAAATTGATCGAGAATCTTAGGACTGATAGAGACTCCCGTTCTAGTCATGACAAAGGTATGCCAAGGAGTTTCGATGCATCAGATAGAAATTCTGAAAATCAACACAAATACCCTTCAAATAAGGTGCTTGGGTATGTTGAAGATGAAAGCACTGATCGAAGCACTCAAGATACAAAAATAGATAGAGATTCCTGTCCACATGGAGAAAAGTGTGCATCTTCAGATATTCGAAAACTGGAATGATGTGAATTGTTCTTCCAAATTTAATTGCTGAACTCGGTACTCTAAAATGGTAGGTAATGGTGTACCGACTTGTCTGTCTATTTGGTGTTCAAAGGCATTTCTTCTTCCTTTTTTATTCCCTCCCCCTTTTATAGTTAAGGGGTTGTGGGGTGTGTTGTAATATAGACACCTGTAGTGAGGTAGGGAGACAGCCGAAATATGGTTTGCATTCTTCCAATGTTTTCTCTTTCATCTCAAAGGCATGTAATAATATTTGTTGAAGTTCTTGGCAGTATTTGCAATATTGGTTTAATGATGCCATTTTTATTTGTGGTGGATTGTTGCTATAATTAGATACACATTTTATCTGCAGTGTATTATTATGCAGGGAGTTGAAGCATGCACGAAGTCCATTTCTTCCAGCAGTCAAGTTTGAAGATAATTAGGTGCGTTAATAAAGACTTTTTTCTTACATTTGACATGCAATACACTTCTGATAGAAATGTTGAAAAGCCATCTTTAGGTTAGACATATCACAATTTTGCTTTATCTTCTACACACTTGCATTCTAGATATTATATATAAGATGTTTCAGTAGTTTACTATTGCCTGCCAGTTTATGGTGTGAATCGTGATGCATGCAGTATTGTAACATAGTAGAAAATATTCTTAAAGTAGCTTCCATATTGTGGGTGTGAGTTATGGTAACCCAGTACAAGAAGCACTTACTGCTGGTAGGCAACTAAAGAGGGTCTATTGTTGCTAGGTGTATTGCCTTTTTCCTGTGATTCTTGAGTGATGTCAAGTTCTTCATCCTTACATGTAGGGGATTATCTTTGCTTCAGTTGATACTGTATTTCAATCCTATGAAGTAGTTCTGCTAGATTTGGCTATTTATTAGTCTTCCATTTCCATAAAAGTAACATGATCAGACTGCTGTGCACATTTAGTCAGTGATTGGATATTAAGTGCAGAAATATGTAACTCAGTGACTAATAAATGTATCATTCTAAATTAAGCTTTACTTTAAGTGATATTATTATACTGTTTTCCAATGGGCATGAAGCTTCTTCAAATTGTTGTTACTCTATTTTTGTAATAGCCATTAGACAATTGATTAGGTTTTGTGGTCTGCATGCATTGGACTACTCTAATACTAATCCTCTTTTGTGGCCCAGAGGGAGTTGTCTATATCTCAAGTTCCTTTGGTAGATGTTACAACAATCATTCTTTGAAGTAAAACCCAGTATTGTAACTGGGTACTTCCATCTTTGTAATTTATACTCACAGATGTACGAAGTGCATTATGATGAAATAATGTATTTCATTTCAGAATATACAATGGAAATTTTAGATTGAGATAAAAGTTGCATGATGAGTATTTGAGATGCTTCATTCATTGCCGTTGTACATGATTTTAGATATTTCTTTGCATATTTTTTAATCCAATGAGAAGTTCCCAAATCCTTATTGTTGTGCAGGATGCTGTTATTCATATCATCTTGTGAATAGCGCTTCTGTCTTTCATGAACTCTGGTATGTGAAATAACATATTGAACATGCACTATTTTTAGCAGATCCTAATAATGAATTGAAGGAATCTTCTTAGTAAGCATGTTTGTAATATTTTGTAATTAAAATTTGATTATTGGAGTCTTACGTAACAAGTTGTGTATTCTAATTACTATATGTAACTTGTACTCAAAATTTAAAAATGGTCCCTTTTTTACAGGAGAATGCTAATTTCTGTGAGTAAGACTCTAGATTGGCCAGTGTAGGAATCTATTATTTTGAGTAGGAATATGCTGGAGGTTAAAGATGTCCATTGAATAGTCATCAAGAGACCTTCGTTGTAAACATCTCTGCTGCTTAAGGTTTGAGAAACGGTGTTATCAGTTTTAAGTTAGCTGGGTATGCTCATCTCTTTGTGCTCAAAGGTTTATTACCATGTAGCCTTTTACTGTATGTCACAGTATAATTTTTAGAAGATTACTATGGATGACTTGATTAAATTGTTGCATTTTGGGCTATTTTTAGCAGTATTTTAATGTTGTTGATAATTAACATGGATTGCATGTGGACTTAACCTATGAGCATGTCCTGATGTCCCAGTCTCTAACCAATCAACCTAACCCTAATACAGTTTTTCTAAGCCTTATTAGATATATTTTCATCTTAATCAATGCCATGCACTATGGATTAGACGTAATGTCCATTGTCATAATCAAAAGAGCAGTAGAATTGTTTGTGAGGATATTAAAGCTAAAGTAGAAAATTGTTGCCTTTATCCTTCTACAGGAATTTTAGTGCCATAGTCCGAAGGAGTAAATGTTTTTTTCTTACCGGTGTTTTCAGACATCCTCCCTTGTGCAAGAACCCTCAGACTTTTAAGCATTGCAACGAGTTGCTACTTTTATATTCATGCTTATCTTATTTTGCATATGTTTCTTATTCAAATATGATGTTTTCAGGTGAAATGAAACTAAGGGCAATTCATATAAGGTTGGTGGATTTTTTCTTGTTGAGACAGTTTACTCCTCAAATTCACATTAAAGATACTGGAATGCATCTTAAGGTGGTTTCAAATAGATATCTAGAGACGTGGCCTACAGAATGGTTCAATGGAGAAGCATATAAGATACGGATGCATGGAAGACAGTGATGATCTTGTCATGAAATAGTAATTGCACTGCAAATTAGTCTTTACACCTATGGTGTTTCAACTATTTTATGGATTCTAGTTCTAGGTCATTGTCATGTTAATACCAAAAATGGAACATTGGCACTTAACGATATATACCTGAACTTGACACGTTGCACGAAGCTTTATTTGAAGGACATTTTTTGAATTCATCAATATGTAGGCTATGTACTGCATGATTTCCGAGCTGGAAGACATGGATGGAGGAAAAATCGTGTATCAAGGAGGGACCTAGATAAACAACAAATATTTTGAAGGTGGTCCTATCGAAATGGGGGTGTTTATAAGAGCATGCCACAATAGAGTGTTACAAGGCATAGTTAGGAAAAGAGCACAATTCAGCAAATACACAATGTAGATTCTTCCATTTCCTTTGCAAGGATGTTCCATAAATCTATTCCAGATTAGAATGACTTAATTTTATCCTCATCTATGCTTGCTATTTTATTTTGAGCGTGGTTGGTTCTTGGAGGCAAAAAATCGCTACTATAACACGATAATAAAAAATAAGTAATATTTTTTTACCGCTGTGTAATGAATTTCTGGGAAATCCCCCAGGCACGTCCCCTCATTTTGAGGATGGTACCCAGGGTAAACTAGATTTTGTAGAAGCTTGAAGCTTTGTCATGTCACTTACAGGTATATAACTTGGGTGGGGAGGATAACACTTTATCACACAACCACTTGAGATAGATCCAATTGACAAGCGATGAAGTAAAGTTTTAATAATAAAATGATTTTAGTAAGTGAGATGCACACAACATTATATAATGGAAGATGATAGATAGGTTGGAACTATGAGCTAAAATCAAGGGAAATAAAATAATCCATTGCTACCTAGATCCTCACAAGATATTGACCATGAAACAAAATTGGTCTTCAGCCATTTAAATAATATGTGAAATAAAGTCTCAAAATTAACAGCCCTCCAAGGGAGCCGCAAATTATAACTATAACTATGCTCGGCAATAATGAAAGACCCCTTACCATCTTAAGTGTTCGAATCMACCGTTGCAGTGGATGGATGAGGTCAACATTGTATTTTGAAGGCTAGCCCATATCTTAACACTAACATTCTTTTGGGGTCATTCTCTTAAGACTACTAAGGGAATGGGGTTTTGCCATTTTGTAATGGGATGTTAAAGCCGCTTTATGAYAGCGACATGCCTACTGTTCTTTTCGCTACTGAACATCTCTTCTTATTTTGTGCAYATGTGACTAATTTCAACCTTATATGGATTGTAGATATCAAGTTGGAGATCTACTAAAAAGGGTTGGTGGGATCCAATTTACATGGAGCTAACCCCGATTATCAAGTAATCAACRAATGTGGCTGAGGTTTATTGCAACTTTACCTATTTATGCTTTGATTTACATAAACAAATTTGTAATCACCACCATTTTGTTAGGTGCATGTAAATTCTGTTACATGACGATATTAAGTAAAGTATCATTTTGACATTTCCAAATACAAATGAATATTTCTATTCTTAACATGTGCTAAGTAGTGTTGAAATCCATGTTCCAAGGTTGTGTGTTGCCAAGAATGATACTTGTATAAAAAATGGGTTGGGAAGTGTAGAAAATCTGAAATCAAAGACTTAACTAAATCTTGATTTCAACCTCCAATATAACTAGGACTGTAATGTAGCAAAACACTAACATTCTGTAGTAGCATACGAGCATAAATATATTAACTAAGCCATCAACAACGGAATATCAATGAACAATGGACTAAATCACACATTGGAACATAAAAATATGGGCAATGCCCCTTAAGAATACATAGGAAAAAAATGACAGTTTAAGGAGATTTATTTATTGAATTCGTAGAGAAATACACCAGAGCTTACAACAAGTAGTAAGCAAAATAACTCAGCATTTACACATGAAAGGGTGCCAACATACCTTCTCTATTTGTGTGCCAAAGACTCCAACAACTTAGACTTCAAAATCTGCACTCATATTT